>CAAKHD010013674.1:115862-134762 GCA_901007705.1 Fistularia tabacaria | reverse complement strand
TTCTTCCTCTTCTTCTCACTCCCCCCCCCCCCCCCCTCCCCCTCACCCACACCCACACACACACACACACACACACACACACACACACACACACACACTTATTAATTAATGCAGTTTTCGAAGATATTTGTTTGCCCCTGCAGCATCTTGTTGGAATTGAAGATTAACAAAAGTGATAGCCTCTGTCCTCCTGGGAAAACCAATGGGAGGATGGATGCTTATCTGCCGTTGGCCTTGCTTTATTTTTCTGTATACTTTGAAACACCTGGCTGTTGTACTTCCATCCAAATATACAAAAAAAAAATACTGACATATTCAACGCCAGATATTTAGCTTCTGCACAAAAGCAGACACACTGGGACGTGGCGCAAACAGAATTTGTCGAATCAGCTTTGTCTTATTATGAAACCCGAGTACCTGCCGGCACTTCCATTTAGCTGTGCTAACCCTGACGCGTCCAGGGAAGGCCAGCTAAAGCGCTCATCGCTGGATTTATAAATCATTGTTTAAATAGCACATTCAGACACTTTTTTTTTATATTTCTCCACATCGATGGGGAATTCTGCAATCCAACACATTACCAAACATTTAACAAGAGCAGAAATATTAGCCTAAGTATAAAATTATCATTTGTTGTCTGTACAGCAAAGAGCAGTCCCTGTCGATCAATAATGGTTGACAAGTTTTAGGGCAAAGTCAAAAATGACAGATTTAATAACATAGTAGGAAACAAAAAAAAGAAAGAAAAAAAATGGAAGTAGTAACAGTTACAACAAATTCAATGTTGCGCATTCCTTTTTTTGTGTGCAAAAGGTCTGCCGGCTCACTTCAATGGCTGAACAATCAGCCTACTTCTGTCTCCCCTCACAGACAAAGCTGGAATGTAAAATTCCTGGCAAAGAAATATTGTCACAGTTACTGTAAAACAGAACTGTGTGAGAGCACAAGATGACTGTGGTGCCTGTATACTCAGCTCTCTGTGAAATTCATTCTCAACTAAAGTTCTTGCTTTGAAAACTAACCAACAAGCTGACATGTAGCTGGTTGCTACAACACTGGCCTGTCGCCACAATCACGCTAACTTCAGAATATCCTCTCTAATGAAAAAGTGTCACTTGGGACACCAGAACCACGAAGGAAGATGAGCTGGGCTTTTTCGGATCAAGGCGGTTCTTCAAGCAGAATGACATTGAAGGCTCCTACTGATATCTGCTTGGCTAGGAATCAACAGCACACACTTCAGTAAACTTTGTATTCGATTTAGAGGTAGACAAAGGGTAGTCTGCCTTTCATGAACTTTTTTTTGTCCCCACAGAAAGGATTCTCTGAAAGGCTGCCATTTTAGAGACGCCTGCCAGTGGGACTATTGTGCAGCAGAACAATGACACCACTATAAGCCACCATTATCACTTCAGGGACCCAGAACACCTACACCCCTCCCCAAGCTCAGTGTTTTGTTGAAACACTGGCCTAAACACAGAACTATCACGATAGGATAAGCAAAAAAACATCGGAGGGGATCGTGGGTGATGCTCAATTTTCTGAATGAGAGGTTGCAAAACCTCCTCCAAGACCAGTCCCACAACTTAAACTGGCCTTTGAGTGGCTCCCCTCAGGTCGCAGACTCCACGACCCCACCTGCAAAACCCAGAGGAGAAGCGCTACCGTCGTCCCCAGCGCTGTCCAACTCCTCACTTCCCAGCAACCCTGCCAACCCCTCATCACCATACCAGCACCCCCGCCAAGTGTAAAGCCGCTCATGATATATTTATTATATAAACGCAGACCGCAGCTTACATCACAGTCTCTGTCTAATGATACAATTTGCACAATTCTGTAGTTAATTATTTTACCTATATTATATATATATACTCACTCATATACTTATTGATGTTCACAATTTGATGCTGCTCCCCCATGTGCCCCCCAATTGCACCTCGGGGACAAATAAAGTTTTTTCTGATTCTGTTTCTGATTCTGAAACACACCTCAGCTGGAAATGGAACAGGGCCATTGCCACAGGGATTTTCGCTGATCAGCCGCGTGATGTCAAACGCCATCATCATCTGTATCCTTTTATAAAATGTCAGTTGTTTTTTCAGGGCCCCCGTCCAGTTTCTCATTGTGGCGTTTGTTTACGGGCTTTTCCCTGAAAGGTGTGCAAACAGGTGGGTTAAAAAAAAAAAAAGGAAATAAATACATAAATCTAAAAATAAATAAATAAATACAGAGACAAATGCAAAAATAAATAAATACGCACGAACGTAAATAGTGAAACAAACAAACAGACAAACAAATTGCAAAGTTTTGTTGTCTTGCTGTGGTTTTCAAACCTGCCTTTATTGTACCAGTTGAACCCATACATGATCACACACATGCACACTCTCATAGAATGAGGTATGAAGCACTGTGAGTTATATTGCTAGCTTTCTCTTATCTCTGATCTAACTGGCACACTTGACAATTGAAACTGAAATCTGTTGACAATTCATCGACTGACTTTCTTTAAAGCATTTTAACGTGACACAAATAATTCACAATACGTGTGGCACATCTTTATACAACTCTTTCACAGGAAATTTGATGTTTTCATAGGAAATGCATTAGTCTGGAACAACATCGTAGCTGTAATTGGTGTTGCATGGCCAGACAAACGAAATGGCTAATGTTTTTCTATTTGATGGATTCTATTTGAGGAAAAAGTGGCCCTTAAGAAAACCCTGGCACCACTTTGTGCAAATATGTCTGTCGCCCTCCTCTTTGGGAGACAACACAGGTTGACAGACTGGCATAATTTCAGAGCGGTGATGTACCAATGTTGAACCATCTGTCAGCTGAGGCGCAGTCTGTAGTTTGGTCAAGATTCTTTCAGGATGTGTGCAGTCAGATTTCACACGAGCAGTGTAGACGGGAGCTCAACATGAATCATTTGCATGATGAATAATCAAAGAATGATGGTAAGCTTACGGCTATGAACATTTTATGATTTTCATGTGAAGCTAGACTGATTTCTGCTTGGTATGTTTAAATGTGTGAAAATCGAACAAGTGTGAACATAATATATAATAAATTCAAAGGCAAGAAAATGACGACGAGTACTTTGGATAGTGGTAGTTCAGTCTTCTCTCAGACATAAATCCTCATCCTTTTTTCTGTTTCATTTCATACATGACAAACGCCATTCAGTCTTTAATTCATTATCTATACCACTGATCAATCAGGGTCGTGGGGTGCGCGGGCCTATCTCAGCTGGCGATGGGCAAAAGGCGGGTCTCACCCTGTTGGAATCAAACCCCAAACCTTTTTCCTGAAAGATAGAAGTGGCAACCACTGCGCCAATGTGTTTCCTGAAATCATAGGCAAATGGTGGCAATCTGCTAATCTGATTTTTGCCTTTTTTGATTCATGCTACCCATGTTTAACAATTTGTCTTATGGGAAGTGATTAAAAGAACTGGGAGTCATTTCTTTGATTGCTCCATAGAGTCCAACTTACAAAGCTTATGCTTCTCAAACTGTCAAGAGAAAAAAATGCCAATAGTATCTTTTAATTTCTGTAAATCTGCCATGATCTGCAGTGATCACAGTGATGTGAGTTGCCCTGAGAACCAACTCTGTGATGACTTTGTCAAATGCATCTTCATTAGGTGCACTGGGGTGGTTTGTGCAGTCTCCTTTGTAGGAACACCAGTCCAGATGCCCTGCACATAAGACATTTTAGCAGCCCGTCAGTCTTTCAGTCATCTCGGGTTTGCATTGAGTGACACGGAGAGACGCGCTTCATCTGCATGTCAAAGTGGAAAATGAGAAGAGTGAGAAGAGAGGGGCAGATTGTCTCAGTAACTACAGGTCCA
Source organism: Fistularia tabacaria (assembly GCA_901007705.1). NCBI lineage: Eukaryota > Metazoa > Chordata > Actinopteri > Syngnathiformes > Fistulariidae > Fistularia > Fistularia tabacaria. The sequence continues at coordinate 130,909 of CAAKHD010013674.1, read as the reverse complement.
GAAATTTGTGAAATTGGATCGCTACCAATACATGGGCACGGTAAATGTCAGTGGAGATGGTAACGTTAACAGCGGTCTGGTTCATTATAACTGATGAGCTGTCAGCTGGCGGGGAAAGCAAGAGAAGCCCGGCAGGTTAATACTGAAGACGTAAGCACACGTCTAGGAGAGTTCAGACCGAGGAATGAAAGGCAGCAGTGGCAGTTCGGGGCGTTCAGAAGTCTCATTGAAGGAAAACATCCAAAGCGATTTTGAGATTTATAAACATAAAGCAAATTGGGGTTTTGTCTCTGTCATGGCAGCATCAAGGATTGACTTATTGACCGAAGCTGACAGAAAATTAAAAAAACTGTTTGTGATAGAAAATCGGAGCAAAGAGCAGGAACACAGAGGAATCACGAAGGCCAAGTATCGACTGCTGCAGGCAACGAGCTGAGACACATGATCTGGAGAGAGATGAGAGAACCATCTGTGCAACAGTCTTCAGGGTTACAAGGAGGCTGCAGGCAGTTTGGCCAGAGGCTTGTAATATCAACTGACAGACACTGACAGAACTGATGTGGGTCACTTGCATCTTCAGCTTCATAGCACTTCTACCAATTCATGTAAAACTTTTTTTTTTAATGAATGAATTCATTTAAGACAATGCTGTTGAATGACTGGATAAAACCAACCAAAACTTTGGCAGTGTTCAGTTATGCTCGCGGACAGAGCTGCTTCAATTGATTCATGAAGGGGGTCCTAAAACCATATCCTGCTATCAAAGAAAAGATGCTCTGCATATTACACGACTAATTAATGCTCATTTTCACGTGCGCAAATAACCATGTGTTGCTGTGATCACAGAAATCACATGTGGTCTGCCTGTGTGTGTATGTGTGCTGGGAGGCATGAGTGGAAGTTTGAAGAGGATCAGTTGAGGGAGATTTGGCTGTGGCTGTATCATGTGTTGTATTTCTGGGTTGTTCAGTAGAAGCATGATGAAGCAAATGCTCAATGTGTTCCTGCAACATCAAGCCTTCACTAAATAAATACATAGATTAAATAAATAATGATCCAATCTTTCTCCCGGGGCTGCGAATGAGAGAGCCAGGTTAGCAACATGCCATATGTTGTTTTTTCTGTTGTGTGTTTCTGTTATTTTAAATGTGTACACATCTGGGAAGGGCCACTGCAGAAAGGTTTGGAGAGGGCTGTGGGTTTCTGGATAATTTTGGTGATTGGAGCCAAGGGTGAAGCCTGTCAGGAAAGGAGCTTTTCACTCGAACAAAGAAACAAGCGAATGAACAAACAAAAAACTAACAAACAAACAAATAAATCATAATAAAAACAGTATTGATTCAACCCTTCTTTTTCTTTTCTTTCAGAAAAAAAAAAATCCCGACAGTTTCAATATAACTGATTCTATTGTAGTCTCGATGGTAACCTACACAAAAGTCACTGCCATACTTGCCACTCTCATTCATGCCTCTCTTGATTGGTTGGGGTATTAATGGGTGACCTGGAAATGGAAATATATAAAAGGGTAAACAAAAAACATCCAAATGAAAGAGGTACAATCCTGTTGTGGTGGACACTGAGGACCGTGGCCTCTCATCCCACGGGATTAGGGGCTGGGGAGGGTGGAGTAAACCGGGGTTATATACGCGCCCTGGAAGTGCACTGTCGTTGTTGTTGTATAGCGGTATGGTGGTGCTCATGATTAAAGCCCCAAGCCCAAGGAGGTGTGCGATTACACCTCTGTCATATCGCCACAACGTCTCAGCCATACTTTTACTCGGCCACCGTGACCGTGCGGCTACCGGAAATCTGTGGGAGCGCTTTTCCACCTCCGGGGAATTTTTGAAAATGCCGCCAAGTACTTTTTGGTTGTCGTGCTGCTGGACCAGCACTTGACACGGCGAGCCATAGAGCTGTTGTGCGACCCCCTCGCATACAGGTAGATACACCACGCTCATAAGTCTCCTGCTCCGGAGGTAGCGGGTGGACAAGCTGTTTTCCCTGCTTGGTTTGGACCTAATGGATGGCTTGCTGGTGCTGTTGGGAGCCAACAATGGTGGGTTCCTTTTCCTTTTTTCCATTTTGGCGGCCGTCATTTTGAGTGGGACTTTGTGTTGACTCCATCACGATCGCCATTATCGGTGCAGATTTTCTTTGCGCCAAAGGCCTGCTCATGGATGTGGTGAACCGCCGTTTAATCTAAGCCATGTCTTTCGCCACTTATCAGTATGAGACAGGGGGGTTGGGCCGCAAGTGCATGCTAACTTTTTGGCATCGGAGAATGTGTTCCAACGTTTGGTGGTGAACTTTCAGTCGCTATCGAGGCCCACGTTTTCCACCGTGTCTATGAGGCACGGTGTGGAGCACTTCATCCCCATGGTAGGACCACCTATTTTTGTGCAGGCGAGGCGGCTTGACACGGCCAAGCTAGTGACCGCCAAGGAGGTGTTTCCCACCATGGAAAGCCTGGGGATAGTGCGGCGGTCCAACATCGCCTGGGCCTCCTGGCTCCACATGGTGGCCAAAACTGACGGATTGTGGCACCCCTGCGGTGACTTTCGCCGGCTGAATAATGTCACCCCATCATGAATAATGTTACCCCATCCCTTACATTGAACACTTCTCCATGCTGCGCCGCATTTTCAAAGGTGGATCCGGTGTGTGGTAATCATCAGGTGCATGTGTGCCTGGAGGACATGCCCAAGACAGCGGGGGTCACCCCATTTGGGCTTGGCGAGTTCCTGCACATGCCTTTTCGGCTTGAAGGGTGCCGCTCAGACCCTTCAGATGCTTATGGACTTGGTGCTGCGTGACTTCACTTTTGTATTTGTCTATCTTGACAATATACTGGTGGCCAGCCCGTCAACTGACAAGCACCTAGACCACCTGACACAGGTTTTCCATCATCTGGACAAAGACGGCCTTATAGTCAACCCAGCTAAATGTCAGTTTTTCGGCAATCGGTGATTGACTACCTGGACCATCACATTTCACCACAAGGCGCAGTTCCGTTGCCTGCGAAGGTACGAGCAGTGACTGGTTTTCCCTGCCCAGCCTCGGTCAGAGCATCACAGGAGTTCTTGGGCATGGTGAACTTCTACAACCATTTCCTCCCTCACGCTGCCCACCTCCTTCAGCCGCTTTACGGGGCTCTGCTGTCCAGGCGGGGGAGCGGCATGGTCGACTGGACTCAGGAGCGGGTTCGGGGTTTTGACGGGGCTAAGCGCGCCCCGCCTGATGCAGCCCTTCCACCAGCCGGCGTGAGGTCGTTCCGCTGTCTTCCACGGTGACCTCAGACGTGTCTAGGGCGTTTCTCTCTGCCTGGGTTCCCTGCCCAACATTACTTTGGACAGAGGTCCGCAGTTTGTGTTGCCACTTTCGTCGGCACTGGTATGGTTGTTGACGGCTGGGGTACCCTGTACAACGGCATATCATCCTCAGGCCAACGACTTGTGTGAACGGTTCCATCGTTCCCTCAAGGCTGCATTGCGAGCCATTTACCGTGGGTTATGCTGGGGCTGCGTTCAGCCCTGAAGGACGACCGCGGTGCATCGCCCGCCGAGCTAGTTCTGGGCCAGCACCTGAGAGTGTTTTGCCTGAGAGATCTGCTCCCCCTCCCTGCCCAACAGCTGTTCCGGTCTGGCCCCCCTCCCCTCTTGTTTCTGGGCCCTGCTCACCACTGTGTTCTACGATCTTTATACCGGCGGAGCTCATGTTGGCTCGTGTCGTGTTTGTGCGACACGACGGTCACTGCTTGCCTCTTCAGCCCCCGTACGATGGATCGTTCCTTGTTCTCGAGGTGGGTTCTAAGAGTTTCCTGCTGGACACGGTCGGGCGTAGAGAGAAGGTGTCGCTCGATCGGCTGAAGATAGCATACTGGATGGCTGGTGAATTTCTGCTCCCTACCCAGCCTCTCAGCCGTGGCCCTCCGCCCAGGACTCTGGCACCTCCAGGGGTCCAGTGTCCAATGCCCCTGGCTGTTCTGACCGAGGAACAACGCAGCCATTTTGGCAGGCCGATCAGGCTTCCTGTGAGGCACCACCTGATAACTTTGATTTAGAGGTCATCAGGTTAACTCGAATAATAAGTTAGAATCGTAATTAATTAAAAGACGGGGATAAGAAATAAAACACACAGCATATTTGACATTGACATTCGAACATACTGAACTAGAGAATGTCTTATAAAGTTGCCATTTAAATACAGAAGCACATTTGTTATTCTGAAGAAAAAAAGATTCATCTGCTGTGAAGGTTAAATCAGATGATGCTGATATTCATTATGTTTAACTTTCTCTTTAGTCTCTTTTTTTTCATCCTCACACTTACTTATTTTTAGAACTCGATAAACATCCTTAACCCCTATAGTGCAAATTAACTAACATTTCATGTCTGAGATTTCATGCATTTATTTATTTATTCCTTATATGTTATTAAGGTATCCTAATATGCATATCAACACACTGTGGATTTTGTTCTGATTTAATTTAATGAAACTACACAAGAGCAGTCGTATGCTGGTGCCATTATGCAGTTAGATTGACTGTATACTGAATATATTCATGTATTAGCAGGCCAGAGGACTGGATAAGTCATCTCTCTTTCTCTAGTGATGATTATAAAAAAAACAAGAACTGTATACAGTATACTCACCCCAGCAGCTCAAAAACAGGATTCACGATCTGAAATGTGTAAATAATGGCGCACATCAGGGAGACGAAGAGGAAACGCATTCAGTTGGGAATCCAATTGAAAGCAGAAAATATTAAAATAAAAAAGAAAAAGAAATACAGATGACCAAAAGAGTAGAGAGCTAAGATTTCACAGTTGATGAATATTTATTTAGTTTTTTTAGATTCACTTTCACGACTTTTTCTGGGAACCAAAAATGTAATTTACAGTAGTTTCATGAAAGTCTCCACCTACTTTGGACCTTGCAAAATGTAAACCAGACTGACGTTGTTGTGGAGAATTATAAATGATGGCGCATCCTGTATTCTTTATGTGATTGTCAATAGATATCGATCTGTATTTTTTGTAGAGCAAGGTCAATTGCTGACTGGATCAAAGATGACAGTTTAAATAAATGAGCGAAAAGGAAAATCTAGCAAAAACTTTCAAAACACATTCTGCCCCAAACTTTCTTTTTCAATGTCCCAGGGAAATTATGATGAGTTAGAATATTTAAAAAAAGAAATTCTGATGACTCAAGAATTATCGATGACCTTTCATTCCAGAAACGAAACCAAACACGCACGTATTCGCTTTCATAACGTCCTGCGTGGATCTGGTTTCTAGAAACAAAAAAATAAAACCAAAACACTGGAAAAAAATTAAAAAAAATGGCTGTTCAAAATATTACTGTACATTTAATGACAAACTGCATTTTAAGTAAGTACAATTCAAAAATTGACTTGACTCTCTGGAAATCTATCACAGCTGACGTGAGGTACAAAAACCTACAGAAACTTTGATAAAAGCAGTGAGGCAGAATGAGTACGACAAATACAACAGTACGATGATAAAAAAACAAAACAAATTAAAGAAAGAAAGAAAGAAACCACATGGCGCACAGAAAATAAAAATCAGACAAACAAATCACATTTGTGTTGAGTGACAATATCCAGCTCACGTTTTCCGCTTTATAACTATGCTGTGGCATCATGGAAAACAAAGTCTCATCGTCTTTTGATCCTTACATGAAAATACCCAGGCTCAACTTGCTTTTCTAGTCATTGTGTTGAGGTACAGCTTTTAAAAAATCCCTGCGCCCCTTATTTTCTGCTCTCCATGACTCCCCTAATTTCCCTTTCAAATGGAAGGCATTCGGGTGAGTTTCCTTTAAGTTCACTGAAACACACACTCCTGCCTATGCGATGTTCTTGATCGCGTTCTCGTTCAACTTTTCCATGTAGTTCCTAAGATCCTTCGAGTCCCCGAGCTCAATGTCTGGACAAACCCATTTGATCTCACTGGTCTGCACCAGTGCTAATGGGCTGAGGACAGGGCATCCATTACTGGACTTGACATTGGAAAAGGTTGTGAACTTCACTCTCTTCCTCTTTGTGGTGGGCGAGTTAAGAGACTCATTCCTCTGATCCCTCCCGCTTGAGCTACATCCTCCCCTACCGGCGTTGCTCTGCAGGATGCCTCCATTTAACAGTTGACTACCTTCTTCTAGAGCTCCGCCCAGGTCATCGTGCTGTTGCTGCAGGCAGAGCCCCTCTTCCTGGCCCAGCCAGACCCAATCGTGGGCGTGGGGCATTGCCTCTGTGGCCTCCATGGAAAGCTGCTTGCTACGGTACTTGTATGCATAAGAGATGCAGTTGATGAGAAACACCAGGATAGCAAGGCAGAAGACCCCCAGCAGGGCATACATACCAATCTCCAGGTCTGTCAGACCCCTTTGGGATGGTAAGTCCTCATCAGTGCTTCGGCTACGAGGCAGCTCACCCTGATCTGAATACTCAGAAAAGTCACTTGGCACCCTTGCCTCGGTGTCTGCAGAAAGACGACCTCCATTAGGCCTAAGTGGAACATGGCCCCTTATAGTCGTGGCTCCACGGTTGATTAACCCAGTTTCCATGTCAGAGATAGATCCACCATAATACGGTTGATTAGGCCTTGTTCTTCTGTCTCCTGGTTGTCTGTAATGGTCTTCTGGCTTTTCAAACTGTACTTGTATGTTTGCCATTCCGGTGGCCAGTACAGCGCGCTGTTTACCCTTCTGACACACCTCTGACGATCCCATTTCAACTTGCACAAGCAAACCCTGACCTTCTCCCTTGGCGACGATGATGGGCCACTTCCAGGCTCCGTTGCGCTGCACCGCCACTACCTTCTCATCCAAAGACGTGGCTGACAGAGTAAAATGGGCAGGGTTGTAGTTTTCTAGGGGAGTCATAGAGCCGTCACTGAACTGGAGCCAAGCGCTGATCAGGGACTCCTAGCAAATGACACACACAGCATGAATTTCTACCAGTTCCTCAGAAGTCACCCCATTATGCAAACTGTTCTTAAAATAACTTAGAAAACAATCATCTGTGCATTTCTTTATCATGCATGAGAAACAGAAACACAGTTGAGGCTCAGTCACAGTATAAACAAGGCGAGCGAATTGAGATTGTTCTCCTCAAAGCGAAATGTTATTTTTGTTGCCTTCTTCCATTCAAAATTATGATTAGAAGAATAGGAGAACTGCTCAGTTGTTGTAAATGCAAATCTTATTCACTGTGCAAAGAATTAATTTCAAATATATGCAAAGATTATTATAGACTGCCTAATAACCCCAATCAACTCCTCAACCAGTGCACTCACTGTACAGATCATAGCTCTGGGGAAAATAGGAGGTTATCTCCTGTTTCAGTGTGTGATGAATGATTAATTAATGTTCATCTTCTTTAAGACATTTGGACAATTTTGGATTTTTACCTGTTTAAGTGATTTCAGGATTTCTTGCGTGGTTGCGGTGGCGACGATGGCGCTGTTACTCCCGGGGCTGAGGTGCAGGGAGAGCGAGAGTCCAGACACCAACTGCACCCCGAGCTCTGTCACACTCACTTTATCATCCAGCACCCTAATGCTCCTCTCAGCCAGGACGGACGACATCAGTGGTGACATCACCTATGAAATAAACAAATGCTCACTGCTCAAGAAGCTCCAATTACATCCAAGACGACGTTGTTACTGTAAATAAAGAGGAAGAGCTAATTTGGTTGTGTCTCATGCTGGAAATGACTTCACTGTAGATAATAAGATGTTTAAGCCCATGAGCTCACTGAAACCAGGCCGACACTCGAAATAGTGTTCCTCACAGGCTCGAAACGAAATAGCTCCCAAAGTACATACTGATACAGAGGAATAATCATTAAATGTACAATGCAATGTTGTAGCATTATTGATCAGCTTTTATTGTTTGTCATTTTTATTTCAAACCTGACCATTAAATTTGACTTTGTTATGACCAAAGTATATTGACAGACACAGATCACACACAGATTCATGATATGAGCAAATTGATCAATCATATACTGTATTAGAAATAAAAAAAGAGATGCTGATTATTAGGACTCATCATTGTGGTTTGATAGAGTTGAAAGCGATGAACAATGTTTTATTTATGTTTCACTTTTCAGAAGCCCCTTTATAATAGACAAAGCACATCTGAGATATTTATACTCATTCATACTTACTCAACAAAACTTCGAAAGGCTAGAAGGAGCTCAGGAATTGAATCGGGAACTTCCAGTGCTCTGCCACCTGAGCCCAGCTGCTCAAACAGTATCAAGCACCCTTGCAAAGCTCCTAATGATTAGAATAATTAAATTTTCACTTGGGCCAAGGTGGGGAAGGTAATACAGTTACGATTTGATTTTATGATTTTCGCTCAGAATCTACATTCCATTGCTATTAAGTAATCTGATAAATGCTGAATGATCCCCACTTATATAGTGCTTTCAACCCTTGCAGTTTGAAAGTGCTTTACAGATGCACTCAACCATTAATATGCCGATGGCAGAGGAGTTGCCATGCGAGGTGCTAAGCAGACCATCCGGAGCAACTCGGAGGCTCAATGTCTTGCCCAAGGGATCGTCGGCATGCGGACAGGAGGAGGCAGGAATTGAATTGTCGACCTTTCCATTGGAGGGATGCCTGCTCTACCGAATGAGTCCCCGCCACCCCTGACAGCCCTCAAGTCATGCATGCTTTTCTTGTTTGGACAAATAGAACCATATTTAAAAATAATAGAAAAAAGTTGCAGTTTATCTGGTTTCCCAACTCCAGTAAATGTTTTAATGAAGAGCTCATAGATAAATGTCTGCCTTGATAATGAGACAAGATAATCATATGAATATACATTAAAAAAAAAACACAGAAATTCTTCAAATATGCAACCATTTAATCAACCGGAATATGTTCTCCAGCTCCACTCGAGATGTGAAAACATGTAAATAGCTGGGATTCCGCCAAGGGATGAAAATGTCTCACAACAGCCCCAATTACGACCCTGTTTCCCGGCTTCACATGCCCCGGCACGGAAACACTCACCGGCCATAATGAACTGTCAACAACGATCTCTACCTCATTTGTATAGACCCTTTCCCCCTGTTTTAGTCCCTCTGCTTTACTGCTTTTCACGCCTCCCCCCAGGCTCACAGACTGAATCGGATATTGGCAAATGTTAGACACCGCAAACACAAAGTGGTGGAAAAAAAAGAGCAGGGAATATGTTTTAACCCCCCACCTCAAAGGCGAGTGCGGAGGTCAATAGTAAAAATTTAAACGTCCTGTTCTATAAAATAAAGGTGACTGAGTGCCAGTTGGGTCTGTGTGGCATTTTGCTTGAAAATGAGAAAAGCAGTGAAATGAACGCCTCCTGTCCTGATAAAAAACGAAAAAAAAAAGAGACTTATCTTGTGGGAAGAAAATTAGTGGGAACAAAAGAGGGTCCAATTGCCAGTTGGAAGGATATTGTCTCTGTAGCCAGGCACTTCGGTGTCATGCAGATAAATAGAGACAATGAAGAGGCAGCGAGAATTGTCCAACCCAGACATGGAGTCTGTGAAAGACTCAAAACATCTCTGCGACTTATTGATGTATTCTTATTTTCTTTTTCTTTTTATTTTTTTAAGTGTCCTCCGGCAAACATTACACAATCTGGAAGCATTTGTTCTGGTTTTAGTACTTTAGTAGTAATAGTTTTTTTTTAAATCTTGTTTTGTCGTGACCTGTTTTGTTTGATTTAGTTCCTTTTATTTTAGTTTAGCTTAAATTAGCTTAATTTGTTTTGCTTGTTTTGTGTGGTCCTTTGATTACTAATTTAGCGTTGACTGATGCTGTGCTAGACGTTCATCTGAAGGTTTTATTTAATTACGACAATACTTTTGTTTTTATTGTTCTTGTCATACTTTGAAACTTGTAAATTCACTTGAAAATACATACAATGCCTTCATCATTTTTTCTAGCAATAATGGTTTTAACCTTGTGCTTGTCTGACCTTGGCCAAGAGCATATTTAATGGCTATAACAAAGAAAACACAGAAAAATGATTAAAAAATAAATACATATATCTATATCTTTTGCTATTTGGATAGGTATGGAAAGCAGCTTCAAATATATCGACAGATTAAGAGAGTGGGAGTGGAAAAGCAGCTTCAACATTCCAGCAACCCAGCTGCAATACCAGTTGTTTCAACGAAGAGCTAAAAGTATGAATTCGATTTGAACTCGAGGTCCCGGTGTGCTCGATTCTGATATGATCAAAAAAATTTGGGGGTCCCTGAGGTCGGTCTGTGCCAAAATGAAACAAGCAAAACAAGAGGGTGATCAGAGCCTCACACAGAGCAGCTGCCCGTGTTGTCAGAGTCACACGTTTAGGTCCAGTGACTGCAGCCCTGGTGTGTAAACCGCATGACTTACAAGTGTGAATAGATGCTTCGCTTTGCTACAGACAAAGGGCATTGCCACGAAATTGAATTTTAACAGCAACTAGAAACAATAATGTTTTTTTTTTTTAAAAAAAAGGAAAAAACGTATTTTTGAAGGACTCCTAACTCTTGAGGGCAGGACTTCATGATGGGGCACTGACACTGAGGTCTTGCTGGTTTATTCCCAATATTTACTGTTTGCTTCACTTTAAAAGAAGGCCTTGGCTCCTGGTAAAGATGCATCTTTTGTCAAAACGTTAGGGATTTTGCAAGTTGCTGGCTTTTATTCACCAACCAAGTAAAAATATTGTCTTCAAAATGTGCCTTTCATTTTGATCTCTCATTGTCTGCCCTTGAAAGATAGCTTCTTTATTAAAAGTACTTTATTTTGAGTTTTAATTCTAGGACCAATGAAGCTGATGTTCCTATTTGTTAAAACATTGAATAGCTCTATTGGAGTCGAGTAGCAAACATGTATATGTATATACAGTACATATAGTTTCTGTCAAAATGTAGTATAAGTTCCTGTTTCTTCAAGAAATATATGAATAATATAATATGTGAATAATTAAACACAACATTATTTATTTATCTACTGCAGCAGACAAAGCTATAATATGTTCTTGCTTCCCCTTTACTGATATTTTTATTTCTCAGATGTTTTGTGCATTGCTGTATGGGAGCTAACTAAAAAAGTCACATACTATTTTAATGTTGTGTACAAAATAAGAGTGCTTCAGAAGCAGCAATTTGAAAGCCAAACATAAAATATTCTTCGATGAAAAAGAAAATTTTACAACTTGCGGAGTAGAAATACTCAGTTGTGACCTAACATGAAAATATTTTTTAAAATTGCACGAGATAAGCCGGGGCAAGGGGCTTGTTTGTCTACCACATTAAAAACATTTTCTGTCCTAAAAACCAGGAAGTCATGCCAGAGCCAGACAGTGTTAATGTTTGGAAGATTTCTCAGTCATAGATATGTAATATGTCAATCAGTGCCATTGATTGAGAGGAATGCTGGGGTTGGCCACGAGCCTCAGTGAACAGCTGGAGCAGCAATGTTATACAGCATAATCCTGTCCAGCCATCCACCATCTTAAATAATTATTGAATGACCAATCAGGTACCTGTAGTTTGGTAGTTCCAGAAATACGTCCCATTAGGACTTGCCCCTCCATTAGCTGTGCAACTCTCGGGTCCTCCACTCTCAAAAACTCCTTGACAAGCTGTGTTACTTCCACCTGCCAGTCGCTCCCAAGCAGGAAGTTCAGCTGATTCAGCCCGTCGTCCTCTCCTGCCCCTCTAAAGCCTTCAGGTTCGGCCACGAAGTGTGTGAATACTCGTAGGGTGGTGCTCTGATACTGGGCGGCACAGGCGCTGTCATTCCCTTCCTCCACAGCATCCTCATCCTCCTTGACATCAGTGACTCTTTCATACCTAATTCAATAGAAGACCAGAGGAGCATATAAGGTACTCATAATGATAATAATACTCATCAAGAGAAAAAAAGGGATGCTTGAATGTGGAGATAGCCCCAACAATAATGCTACTTTGCAGGTTAGTCTCCTAAAAAATGATCTTACTTGCATTCAGAATTTTTTAATCACCATTAAGCGCCTTACATCTAAACCTTGGGTTGTAATTACTGCACCATGAAACCCCTCTCCTCCGCTCCGCTGCTCATTCTGTGATCTCCAAGAGCTGTTGGCTCCAAATGCTTTTGAAAAGTCATCCAGCTTTACAGAGACAAACGGCTGCTTTGCCTGCTTTCTCATTTTCTTTTAAAGGGCACCTGATATTTCCCCCCATGACTAGCATTTATTTTGCCGAAAGGCACACATTTCCGATCGAGCCATCAGTGGAGATACATTTTGCAGCGAATGAACGTTTGTGATCCCAGACATCATATTTTTTTCTTATTTTCTTTCATGGTTGATTTTTCCTCCTGTGTTATGTCAGGATTATATAACCCTTATAACATTAACAGAATCACATTGTTATTGGAAATGAGACACTGTATATAGCAGGTGAATAAAGTCAACAAAAAAAATGAAGGTCAACTCTTCGTTTTCTAAGTTAATATATTTCTTGACAAAATTGTCTGATAGCCTGCGCTTGTACAACACATCATATTGAGAGATCTGTTGCCTGAAAAAACCTCAGGAGGAACCAGACTGTGTTGCGTTAGGAAGAAGTATGCTTCAATTTAAAAGATTAGATAGACTGATAGGAAGATTGATAGATGGATGGATAGATAGATAGATAGATAGATAGATAGATAGATAGATAGATAGATAGATAGATAGATAGATAGATAGATAGATAGATAGATAGATAGATAGATAGATAGATAGATAGAAAGATAGATAGATAGAAAAATAGATAGATAGACAGACAGACAGACAGACAGACAGACAGACAGACAGACAGACAGACAGACAGATAGATAGATAGATAGATAGATAGATAGATAGACAGACAGACAGACACAGCACAACATCCTGTGATATTTATTCTCCCAATTAACCCCATCATGTATGAACCATGAATCCATGGTTTGATTCAAACACGGGATGCATGATGGATTAGCAGTATAGATAATGAATTAATGCATAAATAAATACAATGTGTCAACACAAATGTTACCCTAGGCTCTTAATATGCCCATAAATTGAATGAATTAAATGGATGAATGTTGTGCTGCCCCGAAGCAGGTGTTGCACTGTGAGCTGCAGCAATGGTTTAAACCCCTAAACCTGTAGCTTTATTTACAATCAGGTGAAGTGTTGCTGAGAGCGTCGGGCCGACAACCTGGTCTGTTCCACATGCTCATCGCTCCAGCAGCTCTCTGTCACAGGACCAGGTCTACAACACGTATTTACATGTCTTCCTTTTCTCTCATGGCAAGTCAGAGTCTCACACTTCTTTTCTCCCAGTCATTTTCTGACTTGAATTTCAGTCATCTATATTTCATCCCTCTCAACTGGTTATTCTTTCCCTCCTTCTTTTTCCACATTTTCTTCTTTTTTTTTAGCTCTGCCCGCATCTTTTTCACTCTACCAGTCAGCTTGCCGTGGGGACTAGCAGTGACAGTTTCCATTAGGTCTAATGAGGCACGGCCAGTCAAGCAGAATAACAGGCTGACAGGTTAACATGTTGTGGTCCAATCGCCTGGCTCGGTTCATAACCCCCCCTCCAGCGGTTCCGTCCCCAACCCTTATTCCACATCAGCAAGGGGTCAGCAATCTAAATCAAGGTGACATTTGTGTCTGGAAACAGAAACATAGGGTCAGGTCATGCCAGTAGCAGTGAGTGACAGGTAAGCCAAGGTGTCGAGGATGTGATCAGATGTCTCAGAGGTTTCTGTGATAAATGGGTAAAATGATGCTCCCAGTGATGGGCCTATATAATAACTGTATCATAACATAACAGTGAACCGAAAAGTCACAAATGAACTTTGCATAAAACATGGTGTGTGATCCCCTGCCCTCGGCAGGCATTGACAATGGGGCGCATTTGTGTTAGAGTGCCATCCTGTGGGGATCATGTCAATGGTTAAATAATTAAATAATAGTTTTATATTTGTCCTTTGTATCATAAAGGCCTTGAAAAAATGTTTTACAGTGATTATCTGCCATGTGTATACATACAAAATACATATATCGTACGTTATGTTTGAAACTTTGTGATCATTTGAAATTAGTTATCTCAAAATGAAATTGGTTTCCTTTGAACCAGATATTATAAGAAAATAAATAAAAAAGCTTATGGAAAAATGGTCACTGTTGTATTTCGCCATTTGTGTCATACAAAGACCATGTATGTCTCCATCATATTTTCAAATAAGCATGTATATATGTACACACACACACACACACACGTACGTGCATATGCATGTATGTATGAGTATGTTTATATGCGTGTGCGCTTGTATATATATATATTTTGTTTTTATTGAATTTCATGAATACAGCAATGAATTGTTCTGTCGGGTTAATGAGCCACCATATGAGCATGGATATCTCCAGTCGATCAGCACTCATAAGAGGACAAAATCACTGATTTAAATATTCTTTTTAGAGCAACTAACAATGACTACCAATGAGTCACTCTGGGAGTTTTCATCGTATTCTGCCGTGCTTAAACTTATGCAAAATCATTTCGAATGCTTGGTCACCATTCTACCTTTTCAGAGGGCGGTGAATTATGAGACCTTCATTATAGCGAGTCTGCAGCTGCACAGTTTCCGCTTCACATGCCTGGGTCAACTGTTCCCAGCAAATGTATTGTATTACTAAGTAAAGAGTATGATTCATATTCTTATGCAGGAATTGTCATAATCCCCTCGGGTTCATGAACTAAAATAAAACAAAAGAAACATATACCCACAAGCAAAGGCACACATCAGCAAAGCTTGCGCACACATACACACACACACACACACACACACACACACACACACACACACACACACACACACACACACACACACAAACACACACACACACACACACACACACACACACACACACACACCACCAAACACACAACATGAGTGTGTGTACACACCCATTAGAACACACATCAAGCCCACTCTTTTTTTGTACGGGATTAGCAG
>CAAKHD010013674.1:34709-108885 GCA_901007705.1 Fistularia tabacaria | reverse complement strand
TGATAAATTTAGCAAGCACGTAGATATGCTCATATCATTTCAAGTGACCATCTTTTGAGCTCAAAGAGACATCTAGCTCAAAAGATGTTCACTTGAAATGATATGAGCATATCTACGTGCTTGCTAAATTTATCATTGCGTGTTTTCAATGCAGGTAGGCAGAGACCATTATTGAACTGCTTGCTGTACTTCCTATTTAGTTAGGTCTTGGTCAGCGCCTCATCGTATGATTCAATACTTCAGTTTATAATCAAACCCTTTGAGGGATGTGCCACAGCTCCTCTCTCTGATATGCATGTTTTGTACACAGATACACAGACATCCCCTGTCTGAGAATGCAAACGAGTCCAAACTGCCACGATTGGCCGACAGCCTGGTTTCATTTCATGAGTTTCCATAAAAGTGTTATACTGTTCCAGGTGAATGTGGCTTGCAGTCGTAGATCGCTGGCTCTACTTTTTGTGGCAATTCAAAAAACAAAAATAGTGTTCTTTGACGCTTGATCTGAAATAACATCAATACATCAAACAGTTACCAGGCAATTTCAGGAGATGGGATTAAATCTGATTTGCAGAGGTGAGGTGAAGGTTACGCCATCTTCAAACCGCAGATCACATCATCATATCAGCGCATTCTTAGAAAATGACTTCACCTCTTTGGTATTAATTTGCATCTGTGATTCCTCAGAGAACAAATCACAAATCTGTTCCCAAACACCCATCCACCCACCACAACCCCCCTTGTGGAGGAGAAGGATTCATTGTTGTTTTTATGGAACCCAGTAAACATGTAGACGGGCACACAACAAAGAAAATCAAACCATCAGCTCCTCAGTGTGACGTGAATCATTATTTCTTCTATCACTTTTTACCGACATTGAGATTAAACTTTTTCTTTTTCAAAATATCCAATTTTGCCCAAAACAAAAATGAACCATATGGGAATATGTCTTCTGAACAAAGAGAACCAAACGAATAAAAACTATATAAATGTTTAATTAATGCATTTACTGTACTGAGGCAAAAAGTAAGGAGGTTGCTCAAAGAACTGCCAGTATGATATATGCAGAAATGCGTCTATCCTCTGACAAAAGTATCCGGTTCTCTTTTTATAGATTACAGATGAAGTGGGGTTCTGTTCATCACAGCAGTTTGTTACTGAAATTGAAGCTAGAGAGCTTGAAATTCATCGGCCATGCGCACATCATGAATTTGCATCCATTTCGCTAACAAGGTACAGGCTTCGCCCTGATATATACAAAGAAAAAAATCTATCTGCCACACAATAACTAAATGATCAGTTATTCTTTTAAAGGTTTTGTGGAATCATGCCATATGATGAGAGTAAAGGGGATGTTTTTGGCATGTCGGTAATGGATGTGAAAATTGGTCACATAATGAGACATTTTGGGCAAAATAATTGTTTCCATCACATCCCCTTTGCACATCTCCATCAATATTTTGTTTATTGTTTTTGTTACCTGTCAGAAATGGAATGCGGCACAGAAATAAAAAATAACAAGGTGAAAATAGTTTTATTTTCCTGAGATTTGATTGATGTCTTTTAATTGAAAATGGACCGTCCAAGACAAAGTAGTAATAATAACCAAAAAAAAGACCTTGCCAACACTCATACCATCTGATAAAGTTAATTTAGGTCTGGCAGGCCATTGGTATAATACAATATAAGACACTATTGATATCAAATTATTTTTACTTTGTGTGTTATATTTTTTAATGCTATTAAGTTGTAACAAAGTACTTGCCTATCCAAAATATTAATCCTTGTATGAAACAGGGGATTTATCAATGAATAGTGTTCAAATTTGGAACTTCATGCATTCGATTGAACAGCTTTATTTCACATTATTTAGAACAACTACAATAGCAGGGAATATTACTGTTGAGGGGTATTTAGAAATAAAGTTTAAGTTTTATAAAAGTTACTTTCCAATGTTCTTAAAAAGCAATTCATCTAAATATATGTTTTCCAAAATAATCTTTAATTGTTTTAGTTTCCGGTTTGTTCAAGCCCTTAGTGAACAGGTTAGACCTCAGAGGAGGCTTGTTCAGTTCTCCAGAATGGGAAAAAGGGATCTATCTTAGTATTCCTAGGCAATAAATGCAAAAATAGAACATGTCAAAAAAAAATCACTGTGAGCCTCTTATTCTGAAAATACACAACTATTGATTCAAAACAGTAATGAAATAAAGTATTCTGTGGTGGACACTAAAGGGTGTGGCCTCTCACTGACGGCTTAGGGGGCGTGGATACAAGGGGCTACATATACTGACGTTCCCGAACGTTCGGGAGAAATGAATTATTGTGTTGGCGTGTCCACAAATTAAAGTTTGAACCCCTCCATATTTCCTCGCCGACACGCAACAATTCAATCAAATCTTTTAGTGATTTCCAGTTAATGGAATTTGTCATGACGTATCAGCGTAGCCTTTATTCATGGCATCTGCCATTTAACACATCAATAAAGTCAGAGTGCTCCAATTACTTTCTAATCTCTGCTAAAAGTACAATTGAAACGGATCATTTAGTGTCCTCAAACTGAAATTATGACAAACCGCAGATGCCAGAGGCAGCACTCTGAGGGTAACTGACGTTCTCAAACAAACACATCGTGGTATATTTGAATTGAAATTCAAACATACAAGGCTTTAACAGTATTTTAACTAATTTGTAATGTTTTTAGAAAAAAAGATCTACAAAACTAAATTTCACTGCATGAAATGAGCTTTTCTATCTGAGATGTCTGAATACAATAGTTGTTGCAAAAGCTGATTTTATTTTCATTTTTATTATTTCATCATTTAATTAGTCTCATTTGGAATGATAGACTTCAGGAAATGAAATTCCTTCTTTTTTGGAAATGCTTTGTCTGGTTCTGCCGAAGAAAATAAATCCCTTGCTTTGCAAGCCCAGCTTCAAGAACCCCTTCAACACCTCACATAACCTTCTCTTTTTAAATTTTTCCCCTCATCTTGCTCACCAACTACATAGAGCTGACCGGAAAGGAAGAAGTCAACAAACAACAAGCAAAGTGCGAGCTGCCATTCAAACGCACACCCCACTAACCTTGATAACCTGTTCATCTGTGGACTTGCACTCCACTGACTCCGTTACATCAGAGACGGCCCCGTCTGTTCCCACGGTGACCACCTTCACTGGCACTGCAACTGTACGTCCTGTTAGAACAGCCGTGTTGAGGATTTCTGTGTCCTGCAAACAGACGCACAGAGTATAAATATAAAACACTTGTAAACTGACTGCCAGGAACTATTAGAGCTTGAGAAAATGGAAAAATGGCATTCTTCACACGAACTGAGTCTTACGCTGAGTGGGGTCTGCAGGTGTAGTTCTATCTAGAGGTCTAGAGGTTGTTCTAAATTCACAATAAGAAGGAATAAAAGAAGAAAATCAAATATGAATATTAATAGAAATGGCATTGCAGCGGCACAGGTGAAAAAAAAAGACTTGACTGCAAAGGCTTTGAGAAATATTTCAAAGTGGATCTCCTACAACCCTGGCTCTCTTTCATAAATTCAAATGTTGGATTTATAGCCTGAAGTGCAACACTTGCAAGTTTTTATTTATTTCATATTTTTATCTTTAATGACAGCTGTACAGAATTTTTTTTTCTTATAATTCCTTCTATGGCATAATATACATTTTCAAAGGGACAGAGGGTATGTGTTGCTATACCCTGTTGCTAAAATATGTTGCTATTTTGCCAAATGGAATATGAATTCAAGTTTTTTTGATACTGAAACAATTCCAGAAATCTAAAATAAATCAGAAGAAGAATTAAAAAAAGAAAAAAGAAAAGAAGTAACAACATTTACTATGGAGTTCTTGACTCAATCATGGTAACTTTCACCTCTTTTTAAATTAATTAAATCCAATAAAGGATGCCTTGATTTGAAACTCAAAGTTTCACCTGGTTCAACCTGTGCGCACGTTCAGAGGTATTATGAGCCTGATGTGGGTGTGTGATCTTAGAGCTGCAACATGCCTCTGGGTGGTAGGGGGCTGTCAATGACAGTTACTCGCAATCAAGGATGAGCCGAGTCCTCATTCATGTCCTGTCCCGACTTCTCCTCAGACCCGCTGTCTCATTCGAACACGATCATCTCAGAGTCAAAAAAAGCCAAAATGGCAGCACTCTCCATACGTCAAAGTCAAGGGCCACCGCCCACCTCTGTCATTTTCAACACATCCTCATCCTGCTCACGCTGTCCCTGATGCTGATTTCAGCAGACTTTATAGGAAAGGAGCAGTCACCAGACAACCAGAGGTCGACAAGGAAATATGCAAACATCCACTCTCATGTACACACCAGAGGACAATTCGGCATATCCGATTGACCAACTTCATCTGGTCAGGAGCATGAGAATGTACTGGGAGCGTAATCCACATGGAGAGAACATGCAAACTCCTAAATATTTACACAAGCTGCTCTGAGACCTTCATCCCAGGTGTAAGGGTTAACTGCTTTCACAGCTTGCCAGCCCTAATCTAAAGACCCCGGAATGAATTATGGTTTCAACATTGCGGGCTCTCCTTCTCCTTTCACACAGTCAGCACTGTGCGCTTCAATTCAGCCGTTCTTTCTTTTTTTTTTAAGAATCCCAAGATTAAGAGGAGCAACCGTGGGCATATTACCTGCCAGATGAATTAAACCTCTGTATTTAGACTGAGCCACATTGAATGACTGTAACAATAATAACATCAACTCACTTTCATTTAAGAGATTATACAAGATACACCAGAGAGTGGAAATCCTTCAAGAGGAGCAGGAAGGAGATAATGAGATCAATTAAGACAATGGCTTGTAATCCTTTAGCTCTGCCTGCGTTGGTTAGACAGGATTCACACTAACAGCGGGTCCCACTGATCCCATCTCTTTCTATAAAAGAATCATTAAGATGCCCAGATAGTTTAAAGACAGTGCTTTTTTCATTACATTTGTTGCGCTCTTCACTCTTGTCCTCTTCTTAAGTAAAACTAAATGACTAATTCTACCACTACCGCTATTACTTCTACGGGTGGTGCTGTGGTTAGAGCTTTCACCTCACAGCATGAAGGTCCCTGGGTTTGACTCCAACAGGGGGCAGTTTGCATGGCTTCTACATTGGCTTCCTTTGGGTTTTCCTGTTTCCTCTCGCTGTCCAAACACATGCAGTTGGTTCACTGGAGACCCAAAATTGCCTAGAGAGTGAATGGTTGCATGTCTCTACTGTATATGTGACCCTGTGATTGACTGGTGACCGGTCAGGGTGGGCCCCGCCTCTCATCCAATGACTGGTGGGATAGGCTCCATCAACCCTGTGAATCCAAGCGTAGGAAACTGGTACAGATGATCACAATTAACAATAATGTGTAGTTACATAGTTCCAAAATACCACAATATAAAAGCTCTTGTTGTGTAATGTCTTTGTCCACATTGTATTGTTTAATCATTTGTACGGTTTATAATCTTTACCTTTTATCCCTTTACTTTTTTGTATTGATAGCTCGAATGTAAGCTAATTTAAAAGATGAGCTATGTGTTGATGGAAGTCCAAAATCTAACAAATATAAGATATCCTTGAACTTCAGCTTTTCTCAAGAGGATCCCAGCAAGATGTCTGCAAAGAAAAATGTCAGGCAAATGTCTCATAGCAGGATATTACATCTAACAACATAAAATCAATAAATATCTCTTCTTGGCTTCTTTGACTTGGATTTGAACATGTAATTCTGGAGAAAACAGGCCAAGGGTAGATTTATTACTGTCCACGTATACAGTGAACAAACCACCTAAACACTGTGGAGCTGGTCTGTCCATCGTATCAAAGAGTCCAAGAAAAATATTGGGCCATGACCGCTGGTTGTGTAACCCCTGTCCAATTTCGATGAAGTTACACAATGTACATGCTGTGTGAATACTCCAAGACATAGGGGTCATTGCTGAGAAACAATGCTGTGTCAAGTGGTTGGAAATCCAGACAGCAGAATTAGGTTTTCAAGTCATTTTGAACTAAAGGAGGGACCTTTCACCAGTGGCTGAACCATGACCTAGATGGTAACTAGTGGTATCTGAAGGGGTGCACAATGTGTTGGCACAATGTAAAGTGTAAGGAGCTTGTATTATTTCTGTCCACTTCCTTTTTGGCTTAAGTGTCACAAAAACGTAATAGAATAGAATTGAACAGAAGTATTATGTAATAACAGCAGAGTTACGAACTGTACAATATAAATATTCAAAATAGATAGGGGCTGGCATGCTGTACAGCTTCTGCCCGAAGACAAGGCCAATTATGAAAAGTGGCCTTCCAATGTGGAATTTGCATATTCTGCCTGGGTGTGCGTGGGTTTCCTCCGGGTTCTACCTCCCACAGTCCCACAGACCAAGAGACCCTAAATTGACCAGACTTGTGAATGAGCGAGTGAAAGGTTATTTGTCCAAGTATGGGGCCCTGTGATCTGACTGATTCCACTTAGGTTCCCTACCCAACATTCCTGCTTGTGGTCATCAGACTGTTGTACTCAGTCCATTATTAACATCACAATATCTAATCGCATCTCTCTATCCATCTGACTGTATTACGCCCTGGTAAGTTACTTATCATAAACCCTGACACCGCTTATATTTTATCATCATTTCTTTCTGTTCATCTCAGCTTATTGTATTTCATTTTTATATATTTTTGTGGAGAGCATCTGGGATTCTGATCAACTGGCGACCAGTCCTTGATTTAACCTTGCTTCTTACCTAATGATGGCTGGGAAAGGCTCCAGCCACACCACATCCCTGATTGTGGAATAAGCAGTTTGGGTAATGACTGAATAAACTGACGTAAAAAGATACATGATAAATAGTACTGGGTTGCCTGTAACAGTCTGTTACTGCTCAAAGATCTCCAACCAATGCCAAAATACAGAGCCAGCCATCTTGGCTATTTCACTACGTCTGTTGGTGCCTGTGGCTCAGATGCAGCTTCCTCAACAGACAGCAGCAAAGAAAAAGGCATCAGCCACGACAGACCGGTAGATGAGCTCCAGCATGTTTGTGCACTCATTGACGGATCTGAGGTTCTACGGGAATTGGAGTCTGCTCATCCTGTTCTCTCAAACAACATTTGCATTGGATCTTCAGTCCAGCCTGTTGCTGATCCTGACCCCCAGGTACTTGTAGTCTTTTACCATCACCACCTCCTCTCTGTTAATCCGCAGCAGCTGCAGAGGCGTCCTCCTCCTGAATCATCATCTCCCTGGTCTTGCTGACATTCAGCCTCAGGTGATTCACATCCATCCCTGTACTATCCTTCATGGTCCTGTCCCTCTCTTATACAGCCAACAACCTCAGAGTCAAAAAAGTTCTGTAGGAGACATGACTCACAGTTGTATTGAAAGTAAGAGGTATATGAGGTGAACAGGAGAAGACGAACGACGGTCTCCTTCGGTGCTCCTGCACCACTTGCAGACAAATTGTGGTCTGATTATCAACTAATCTGTAATCCAGAAGAAAATAGAGCTGTTGAGACCCATCACCAACACCGTCACACTCAGAGGCAGAGGCTGAAAAGTGTTGAATACACTGGAGAAATCAAGGGATGCGATTCTTACATAGCTTCCTCCGCCTTCCAAATGCAAATGGGCTTGCTGTAGCGGGTAGATGACCTTGTCGCCAACTTTTAAGTAAGGCTAATAAATAAACTGTAGAGGGTGAAAAAGTGAAGAAATGCGACTTGGACTGGCCGGCCTACTTGTCATTGCTCAAACACACCTCTGAAACATCCAAACACTGAGGCATAGGTCAGCAAACTGGACCCTCGGAGAAGTCCCTGATATGGAAGCAGAAAGGCTGCCTGAGAGAGAAAGTTGAGGATATTTCTAGTATACATGGCAGCCAGGCAGGGTGTAAACTAAGGATTTACAGCCCAAGAAATAGATGGGAAAATTTTCCCCAAGGAGATCCAAATTATTACTCCTTGAAACAAAACAAATCGAGAAAGACATCAGGTTATAGGATGGGAAAGCCCAATAGAAAGGAGAGCATACTATAAACCCTGGTTTCACCAAGCAGGATTATAATGTTGTACAATGTACCCTCTCTCGACACAAATAAAAAGAAAAACCATGTTATAGCAGATGGGCCATAAATGCTGGGAAAAAATATAAAATGCAATATATGGAGTAAGTGCAAGACATTGTTAAAAGACTTCACTGGAGCCCAGATATAATACATAAACATCCAATGCATAAAATCATGAGTCTGTACAGCTAAAGTGGCACAAACAGCTATGTTTTCTAGCCCGGGAGATTTAGGGACTGTTATTGTAAACAGCTGCAAATGTTACATCAAGTCACCAAACTGCTGTATGATAGACCCTTGCAACACACACACACACAAACACACACACACACGTGTGTGCACACAAAACATCGTACATTAACCCACACGCGGGAGTATGTGCAGCTGCACAGACACTCACTGAGATATACAAAATAAGACAGCGTGCACACTTTGTGCCCAGCCAAGGATACAGCAGGCGTGGATTCCATCCCAAACTGTAGCTCTTATTACCCATCTCTCTCTCAAAAAAAATAAAGGCTGCAAGAGGCCGATGGATTGATGAAAAAAGAAAAGAAAGAGAAATAATTGACAAAAAATAAAAGACAGTGTTCCTTGCAACTGTGGTCCAAGCATGGAGTGTGTGGGGGCTCATATGTTCCTGGATAAATAACGAGTAAGATGGCAGTCAACTATGTCTAGATTATTATGCATTTCTTTTATCTTGAGGACAGAACCATCTGTCTTGGAATGGAATTAGATAAAATTATATCACTTTAAAAAAAAAAAAAAAATCCCTGACCAAATTGGTTCATGATGGAAGACATATTTGGAATTTTAGGATTTTATTCATTCATTTATTTATTTATTTAGCTTTTGATACCGATAAACAGGCTTAACACAGCACAACACTTATTTTGAAAATCTTGGACAGTACACAGTGGATGGACGGCATCAGAGGAATGAATTCATGCCTCAACTGTGACAAAGCAAAGATTATCAGCTGTCTTTCCTTCAGCCAGACATTCTTTCCAGTCTGCAAAGAATTCATTTTTTTGAAATCAAGGCAAACCAGCATTTAAATGATTTTGAAAAACAATAATTTTCGTTCCTATGGTACTTTTGACTGCTGTTTTAAAAATCTGATCTGTCTGCTCTCCACACATGGGCTTATGTAAGACCATCTTGCGCTTTATGTTACACTTAATAATAATCTTTTAATGAATGCATTCAATGCTGCGTACTCGAGTACCAGTCAATGGATAATATAACTGTACCTACAAGATCTGAGTAATATTACCAGATTATTCACACTACAATTAGGGTTTTGAAAAGCTGCCATAGAAGCTTTCATAAGTTATTTGAAAACAATTAAACAGCATTCAGTGTTTTTACTCTCGAGACGAAACATTAGCCATGTGTGCTGCCGCAAACTGACAAATCCTCTGACTACATATAAAAACTGGAAAAGCAGAGGTACAGTGAACCAGGATGTAAATGTATTCATTTTTTTTTTTATGGTTTAAACTTGCTCAACCGTAGCTTGGGCCGCAATGGAACAAAGGCTATCTTATTTATTTATGCTTTCCTGTCTTTTCTTCTTTGTTCAGTTCACTTCCCATATGATTCATCTTAATATCTATCACACAGAAAGGTTCCAATCCTTTGACCCATGTGATCATTCATCAACGGAAAACCGTCATCCTTTGCTGTGTAGGGCTTGTGTGTATTTTGATTTATTTTAATGGCGTCTAAATTAACTAAATGAAATGCCAAGGGTCCTCCATTTATTTTCCCAAGACAATGTTTTTACGCTCTTGGTCTTGAATGTAAAAAGTAGAGTAGGACTGCTGTGGGTAAAGTGCATTTTGCTGCAGATGCAAATCGGCTGCAGTTTACGTGGAAGGGTCAGTTGATGGTGTTTATTCTAATCTAGCGAATGTCTTATCATAATCAATCACAGTCTTCTGCTTTCATTTGCAAAAAATGGAAATGGTTGCCAAGCAGCCTCCGTCTCAAGAACAAGAAAGAAAGCGCTTTATTGTCAACATTCAGTTATACACAGAGCACAACACCAGGGAAATTCAACCACTGTATTCAACCCATTACGGATGAGCAGAAGGCAGCCGCATAAGCAGAGCCAGGGGAATGTTATGCTCAGGGGAAAAAAAAACAACAACAAAAAACCCCACTTGTGTTAGCAGCAGTGTCGATACAATGGTACGTTTCACCAATAATTGAAATTCATTAATTAATTGATTTCAAGCCTTAAAGTCTGACCTCTGAGGTACTTTGCTCCTGCATGAGGTGCTTACACATTGACACATACCGAGCCCAATACATCATGTGTCACCGTAGCGGAATGCTGTGACCCGTTAATGCTTGTTGGACTTGCGGAGTGATCAGCCTGCAGATTGGGTCGGGCCCTCGCCATTAAATTGTAGAGAACTGCTGCTCAACCGTTAACTAACCAGCTAAGGTCCACAGTAAACTCTCAGGTCCTGTGCCGCTGCGCTTGTGAGTAGGATTTATGTTACCAAAGAATCACTCCTGGCTGCTTAGTTCGTGTCACTTGTC
The DNA here is from genome assembly GCA_901007705.1 of Fistularia tabacaria. Classification (NCBI taxonomy): domain Eukaryota; kingdom Metazoa; phylum Chordata; class Actinopteri; order Syngnathiformes; family Fistulariidae; genus Fistularia; species Fistularia tabacaria. The sequence continues at coordinate 98,240 of CAAKHD010013674.1, read as the reverse complement.
TGTTTCCTCCAGCATCTATTCGCTCTCCTCCTACTAAGAGTCCAAGCACCTTACAGCCCTGGGCAGCTAAAACAGCAGCGCAGGCCGAAGTATCAACACCGGCAAGATTTTAAAACCTTTCTCAGAAATAATGTCACAACGCCAAACTGATGGGTGGAGGTTATGGAATATACAGTAATCTGATTATGGTTATGGCTGGAGTAAATCAAGTTCCTCTGCTGACAAAATGACAAAGTCCCAGAGGAGCTGTGTGAGCTGGTGAAAGTTGCTTCTGACAAATGCCTAGGGATGTGACAGAGTCTGGAAAAAAGAAATTGAATGATATTTTTTCGGAACGAGGAGATTTAAGTGCCGATGTATGCAATTAAATTTTAGCATCAAGGGGAACTCCTGTGAAGTTAAACAAAACATTCAGTTTTGAGAGGCACGTGCGCATGATTACGTATGTTTTGTCAGCAGGGTGATTTATGATGTAATTAGCCTTTCTTGTTTACGTATGTATGCATGCTTGAATGTATGTATATGTATGTATTGCCATATACATACATACAGCTATAGCTAGATATAGATATGTGTATGTGTGTGTATGCGTGTATCAATCTATCTATTGATCTATAGCTAGATCTAGATGTGTGTGTGTGCTTGTGATTTTGTGTGTTTTTGTATGAGAAAGAGGGTCTGACGCAATGTTTTTCATACATAGGTAATAAGACGAGTAGTCACCTTCCTTTTTTTTTCAATTTGTAGAGTTGGACCACTTGAGGCGTTCTACCGTGACCAGTAGTAAGCAATACACCTGATGATTAAATCAAGGAGTACAGTGATTTATACTCTCCTTATTAATTAGATATTGATTTATTATGTCTGGTCTGGTGGAATTAGTTATTGTGTTTGTAAGCTCTGGATACTTTTAGTGAGATTAAATATGAAGACTGTGCAATTCCCCCTCCACATACTTCTGCTCTTTAACATTAGCAGAGGAAATGCCTTGGTCAGCAAAAGTAAATCATTGCTCCTGATGATGCTTATCCATATTCTTAGAATCCCTCTTCTGTTTCTGGCAGCTATTTGATAAGACTATATTTGGGACATGGAAGGGAGCTCCACTGTATTACACCCTGGTAGTGGCTGGACAAACAGGGGTAAGATGGCAGTGTGGTGTGTGCAAGTCGAAGGCAAGCCAGCAAAAACAATTACAACAAATGAAAGGATGTCTGACATGAAGGGATGCTGGTTTGCCAGCCTTAAGAGAGAAATTAGGTGATAGAGTAATGTATAATGTGTGTGTACACACCCACAATAATGGAGCCATGCATAGGGTACATTCTTATGCCGGGTGTATAGCTCGACAGGCAGAGTGAATGATCTGAATATGTCCAGACTGTGTCCTTGTTGCCGATTCAATGGAGCAAATGAGAGAAGTTAACACACAATTGGGTAAAAGCCTGCCTGAAATAGCAGGATAGGTTCTGTGGTTGGTTCATTCATTCATTATCGATACCTCCTGTCCTGCACTCAGGGTCACTGGCGGGCTGGCATCAAACCCTCGCTGTCATTTGGCAAGAAGCGGAATTCACCCTGAGCTATGTGCAAGTGGATCACTAGGGTATGTAAAGAGACCCACAAACATTCTGTAGGGTCAAACATCTGTTCATTTTCTTATTCAAATGTTATTTAGAGACACAGAACCATTCACTCTCTTGTTCAAACATCTGGGCAAATTTTGGGCCTCCAATGGACCTAGTGCATGTTTTGGGACTGTGAGAGGAAACTGGAGAAAGCAGAGGAAACCCAAGAGGATGTGGTGAGAGCATGCAAACTTCACACAGAGAGAACCCCCTGTCGGAATCAAACCAGGGACCTTCTTACAGTGAGCAGAAAGACCAGCCACTGTGCCACCGGTTTGGTCGTTGTATTTAATTATTAATCTTTTTTATTTTAGCAAACCTCATATTTTTTGAAGTATTCATGTTGGGAACTTGACATTCTGCGGGCACAGTAAACGGTGAATGTCTCATTAATTTTACTGGCCCCTTAGAAAAAAAAGCTGTTGCATAATTTAAAAAAAAGCCTGATCCAGGCACTGAAATCCCTCATTGTAAATTTGGTTCCCCCTTTGTTGTAACAATTATGACTCATATCACTTGGATGTTTCCCTATGAATTATTTGTTCACATACCAAAGACTATTATTGAGCTGAGGCCACACGTTTTCTTGTGATATAATTGAGTGCAAAAATAGTAAGTGTTAGAAAATAATATATCAAAAGTACCCTAATCCATTCTGACATTTAAATATGGGGATTGTCGACTTTTTCGTAATATATTTTTTCACACTATTGTGGTGATTTAAAAAAAAAAAAGCGCTTCAATGTGTATTCCAGTGCTGACAACATTAGCAAAGTGTGACAAATTTAATCAGATTCGTATTTGTAACTATGCTGCACTTCCTTTCATTGAGAACTATAAAACATATAAAAAATAAACAAATATCCACACCACAGGAGCTGGGACTGTGTTTTCATGTAATTCTGTATTTGCTGTCAAGGTGTCAATCCCAGGCCCATCTGTGTACTTAGAATAAGGGGCGGTAGCTTTTTTTTCCAGGTCTGAAAGACAGCTTTTCAATGGTACCCCGGCGTTTCACGGTTTGAATTACAAGAAGTAGTCTCGAAACATCCTAAAAAACAGTAGGGTATTATGCACGGATAAATAAAGCGGCGAAAGAAATAACAGGGTAGATGTTCTGAACTTGACCCTGAGTCTGTCATGCGGACAAGGGTATCCTTGTTTCGATACCTTTGTCTTTCTGGCTCTCGGTCTCAGCCTTGGCGTCACCGAGGACAGGAACGAGAAGCAAGCTTAGTCCATCAGGCAGAACCCACCGGGGGAGGGATAGAAAAACCAAGAATATAAAATTTTCACAAGGGAGAATTTTGGCTTTGCTAATGGAACCTTTAAGACAGCGGTCGTCTTGCTGCACAGATGCTTCATGCTATGGGTGTAATTTCCAAATACACAATTATGCCTGAACACAATCTACCAGAGCACTGCTGGCTGCAACCGATGCTCCAAGCTTCAGCTTTACATTAATAATCACAAATTTGTGAGTTTGACCTGTGGAGAAGACATGGGCTCTTGATTGACCCTTTTTTTTTTTGCCTCGGTCTATGGGTATCTGTCAAGTGTGGGTTTGGAGTGAATGAGGAGGAAGAAGCAGAATTTGACCAAAGTAATTACACCAGACAAAGGCGCTCACCCATGACAGTCCCCCTCTAAAAAAGAGCTAATGTTTAACTTCCGGCTAATTGCTGCGATTATAAAGCAATGGGACTGTGAGCACAAAGCTAATGTTATTGAGTTGGAAATAGAGAGAGTTTCACAGGCGATGAATAAAAAATGTTATGATAGCATTTGGGATGTACTCAAAACTGCTATGGGAACCAAACCGGTTGTCTCCTCTAATAGGGAACAGAGGAGAGAGGGAGGGCATTTGGAAGATGCTTTTAAATGTATCTCACTCCCAACTCCCTGCATGCACCATCTTTGTTCATAAAACATCTTCGCTGTCAAACTTTCCATATTGATTTTGGTCAACTTGTTTACGGTGCACCGACACAGTTTACTCTCTACTCTCTTTATCTGTCCTTCATGATTCGATGAAGTGGAACTATATTATGATGCAAATAACCAGCATATTTTGTCTTTGACTATACCAGAGCAGGCATCCAGGCTGTTCTCTTTTATCTTACTATGCTACAAGGAATTATTACATTAATTATTATTAGTGAATCTAATGTGAACTCCTCCTCTTCACTTTGCCATATTTGGGTTTAGGATCTATTCAGTTTTAGACAACATTCAGATTTTTTTTTCCATAAACTAGTGCCCTTTTATGAAAATGTATCCAAGCACACCAGAGAATCAAACATCCTTTGAGCAAGTCATTAATGTTACATTAATGGAAAAAATACACCCTTCTTAATTTTACCGCATGCAACAGTCATTCATTCTTGATATCACTTATCCTGCAGACAGTGCTGTAGGAGGCTGGAGCCAATCCCATGGCACTGGGTCGGAGGCAGGGTTCAACCTGGACCAGACGATAATGGGGCCACAAATAGAGACATACAACTATTTACCTTTATGTTTACACTTCTTGACTATTTAAAGTCGTCGGTGGAGCTGAGCATTCACAGCAGTGAACATTTTGGACTGCATGTGAGACTCTCTCTCGGCATGAGGACAAATGCAATCAGAGCAATGAGACCTCATTTTAACACGTTTTCTGGACGTTTACACAGACACACTCCTGTGTAATAACGCAGGTTTTACCCCAGGTCATGATGTGGATGAACAAAACAACTCCTTTCTTTTTTTCGTTACTAAGGCAGCTGAGAAACCAGATTGCATACAACCGTGTTCACATACACAGACATATACATATTATTAACACATTCAACCAAATATTGAGAAAGTTGATCAAGCATCATCATGAAATATGTGTAGTCTGGAAGGCGACAGAGACTGTGAATCCTATACAAAGAACAAACTTTTCTTTTGAATTCGTCTTTGCCTGAAATTTCCATGATGTACATTCTAAAATAAAATAAAAAAAATTTTAAGTACGTCATGGAACCCCCCCCCCCCCCCCACACACACACACACGTATGGGTTTTGAATCTTTGCAGCATCTGCCAAATCAATAAGCTACAGGTATGTGATGCGATATTACACACATATCATTTTGAAAATATTTGAAAACAAATTAATGTGTGATATTGCTGCTCATTTACTTGATATAATTGATTATGAGATACCTCTTTGTACCGACTTGAAGTTTGTGTTGGATTACAAGTCAGAATATTGTGACTGAGCTGTTGCTGAGGGAAACCAAGTAGTGATAGTAATATTGACCTCCTTGACTGATGATGGAGGGGAAGTGTTCTATAAGAACCATCCCAAAAAACCCCATCAAATTCTTCAGTGTTAATGAAGACATTGTTTAGGGTTTAAATAGAAATATGTAGCTTCTACTTAGACCAAGGTGGCTAATTTTGTACAATTAAGATTTGATTTTATGATTTTTGCTGACTTTAAAAGCCCAATTACTATTGAATAATATGACGAATACTCTCAAACTTACAGAGTCATTTTAAATTGCTTTACTCTAGATACTGAAATATTCACCCATACTCACACAATGATGACAGTGTCTTGCCTAAGGACACTTCGAAGTGCAGACGGGGAAGCTGGGTACCGAACCGCTAACCTTCCGATCAAAAGGATATGCGTTCTACCAAAGGAGCCACAGCTCATAATATAAGGTACTGCACTGTCACAATGCGTCATCTTAGGATTAGTTTGGAGGTGTTTGGTCAAAATGGCCTTATTGTGCACTGATTTTCGTAAAATGTGTCATTTACAAAGCTTATGTTATCTTTTAGCAACATTTAAAACACAATAGAAAACAACTCATATTTCAAAGATCGGAAAGAAATAAGTGCCAGACAGGAAGCCTGGAGCAAAAAAGGAGAGGAAATTTATTGATGGAGTGAAAGAGGACAAGAAGTTAGTTGGTGTGAGAGAAGAGGATGCAAAGGAGGGTGTTAGATGGTGTTTTGCTATGGTGACCCCTGAAGGGAGCAGCCAAAAGGACAAGAAGAGGTTATACACATATAAAAAGACTGAGCCCCTAATTTCTTCTGATGAACTTGTCTGCATCCTGCATGACAGCCCCAGCCACAATTGTCTTACTGTGTTTAAGATAAGGTAAGATAATACCTTATTGATCCCCATAGGGGAAATTCGGGTGTTGCAGCGGCAACATTAGAGGGAAAAGAAAAAACAAAACAAACAAAAAAAAAACAGGAAAGATATATACACACATATGACAGTACAAACACATATGCATATGCACATAAGTTTGTGACAACAGGTTTGTGTATGTGTCTGTTCAGAAGAGGAAAGTAGAACCAAATGCAGTTGAGTAGAATGAAGGTATTGATGGTTCTAAGAGTATCTTAAAGAAGTAAACAGAGAAAATGATCCAGAAGAACAAAATGATGCTGGCAGGGTAACTAAACCAAGAAGGCAAAGTAAACTCAAAGGGAGACAGCAGCCAGACTGAACAAAGGGACTGACAAACACTGACAGTGAGGACAAAACTAAAATACAAACTGAACCAATTACACAGTGAGAGACAGGTGGAGAACACAAGTGCAGACACGGAGCTGACTGGAGGAGACAAAAGGAATGCTGCGAGGCAAATTATGGGTAACACTCTGGAAAGACGGCAGTTATCAAATGAAACACTTGGTAAAAGAGACACAAGGTGGGAGAGCAAACAAGTATCACGTGGGAGGAGAAGAAAAACATGAATGAAAACTGTTCGACATAAATAATAACACAACAAACGGGAAAACTTCCAATTTCAGTTTCAGTATACAGCTGATGCAAATGTCCGATACACAAATATGAATGTATGATTGCATGAATGATGGTTTCAAAGGTGCTGGTTTACTTTCAGACTGTAAACAAATTGCAGCTCTTTGTATCTTCTCCCAGGTTGCCATCACATCACAACTGCAGTGCTCGCAAGATTTGGACATGTTTCACCAATATCTCATCCATGCAATGACACCATAGGTTTCATAGGGAACAGCTATCTACAGGGTTCAGCCCAATTCCCTGCCCCATCAGCATCTTGAATTGGCTGATGTATTTCTTTGCGCTGACCTGACATTTCCAGCCGTTTGCTTCACCCTGTGACGCTGTTGGCAGTGTCAACTTAACTGTGTAAACGTGGCTTCCTCTACCTCACAGAGAGTGTGGTAAGACAGGTCCCAGGAGTCCCTTCTCAAAAGCCATCTGCAATATGTACTCCTCTAACAGTGTGTATTACCTATTCTAAAAATTCCTCCACTGAGCTCTTCTTTCAGTAGTTAAATGTGGTTTCAACATGGAATCTGCACCAAAGGGCGGTATTATTTGTCACTTGTTCCAAAGTGCCAGAGACGTTCTGCTTTCTCGCATTGAACTTAACTTGAATGCCCTTTGCCAGCAGCTTTTTGCTCTTCCGGGTGTTCTGTAAAAATTATCTCCCATTCACATATGCTTTTCTGTTCTTCTGCCTTTGGCCATTTTTACCTGGTAGCACACAGTTCCGTTCCTTCCTTAACTTCTTTTACTTCTGTCATGTTTCCTCTTCTGGTTTTAATCTTGTTTCAGAAGCTATAAAACGTTTTTTACACTGGACAGCTTTTAATTTACTGATTACCAATTAGCAGGTGTGATATGTTTTTGAATCCATGATGGAAAGATATTTCTTACGTTATCATTACTAATTTAATGCAAGTAAGAGATACGGCACAGCCATTAAGACATGGATGCTGAATTTGACCATATGGTGTACTGGATCAGTGATTAACGGAAGGCCTGACAGAATCCAACCCTCACTGGAAACAAATCCGACTTACTGTCATGGATATGGGCCAAGATCTGACACCGGCTGCCAAATTTTTAGGTGCAGCTGGGGTGTTGAAGACATCCGGTTTGGTGGCCTCAGGATTGGGTGTCAGGTTTTTGCAGATGATATGGCCCTGTTGGCTTCATTGGACCGTTAGCTCCAACTCTCACCAGAGTAGTTCGCAGCCGAATGGGAAGCAACTGGAATTAAAATCCAAGGCCGTGGTCCTCAGCAGGAAAGAGATTGGATTGACCTCTCGAGTTCGGGGATAAGATCCTGCCCGAGGTGGCAAAAATGATGAGGTCCATGGTGTCTGGACTCTCTTATTGAGATAGGGTAAGAAGCTTGGTTGTCTGGGAGGGACTCAGAGTGGAGTTGCTCAAGAGGAGCCAGCTGGGGTAGGCTTGAGCATCCGGCAAGGATGTCTCCTGGACGCCTCCAAATGGAGATGTTTTGGACATGTCCCAAAATGTGGAGGTCAGGAGTAAGACCCAGGACGCGCTGGATGGACTGCGTCTCCTGGCTGGCTTGGAAATGCCTCGGGGCTCCCCTCAATAAATTAGTGGCCGGGGCGTGGGAAGCCTGGACCTCTCTGCTTTGGCTGCTGCCACCATGACCAGACCCCGAATAAGTGGCAGAAAGTGTATGTATGTATGTATGGATGGATGGTGTATTGGATTAGAATTAATGACAGTGTGGTGCTCGGCGAGGAAATGATGACGGAGCCCTGGAGTCGTGGATGAGTTCAACTTTGATCAACGAGCACAGACTAAAATGCCGGTGAATCTTAGCACGCTGGCACGCCACACATGCGACTGCCCACTCCTTGATATCCTTATGGCCAGGCCAGGCAAACTTAGAACTCACCATTTTCACCGACGCCCGGGTGCGAGAGGGAATGCACTGAGTTGTAAACATGCCAACGTCAGGCCCAGGAACCACTGGGTGGGGACGGCCGGGAGAGACATCACAGAGGAGGGCAGGGCCACCTTCCTGCACCACCACCTCCTCCAGCCAGAGGCTCATGTGCATCGACTTCAGGGTGAGAACGTTCGGGTCGCTGGGCTGGTTGGCGGCCATCGCCAAGAAGTCCATCCCGCCTTGCACGGGGCACAAGAGTGCACATGACAGGCAATCTGCAACTTCCCTGGCATGCGCCGAATGTCTATCATAAACTCTGAAATGACAGCAAGGTGTCGCTGCTGGAGGGCCGACCACAGCTCAGCCTTTTTGGACATGGCGAAAGTTACGGCGCGAATGAGCTGCCTCCCAAAAGAAAATAGAAATGATGCGTTGCCAGATACAGGGCCAACAACTGCCTGTCAAAAACGCAATACTTGCGTTCGCTATCCCGGAGTTTGCAGCGAAAGAGCGCAAAGGGTTGCCACGCATTCGCCACTTGCTGTTCAGTCACGGCCCCAATGGTGATGTCAGACGCATCAGTCGCCAATGCTATTGATGCCTCGGTTGCTGGATGGGCCTGAAGTAAAAGTCAAAGTCAGGTTTATTGTCAATTTTGCCGCATGCGCTGGACATACAGAGGAATCGAGAAGACGTTTCTCCCAAACCCACGGTGACATGGAATCAATGAAGTGTAAAGTGCACGCAGATACAGACTGGTTTTCAGTGCAAGAAGGGCTGTGTTGGCCAGAGCATGCTTAGTCGCGTCAAAATCCTGAACCCTTTCCGGAGTCCAGTCGACTGTGTCGCTCCTCAGCCTGGACCATAGGGCCCGGTAAAGTGGCAGAAGGAGGTGGGCAGCGTGAGGGAGGAAACAGTTGTAGAAGTTCATCATGCCCAAGAACTCCTGCAATGCCCTGACCGAAGCTGGCTGGGGACAATCAGACACCACCCGCACCGCAGGCAACGGAACTGCACCTTGAGAAATGTGATGACCCAGAAATTCTATCACCGACTGCCAAACTGACACTTAGCTGGGTTGGGTATAAGGCTGTGTTCGTCAAGACGATGGAAAACCTGTGTCAGGTGCTTCAGGTGCTCCTCGGTCGAAGGGCTCCTCAGCCAACCGGCTGGCCAGTCTATCCTCAAGATAGACAAACACAAAAGCGAGGTCACGCCACACTGAGCCTATAAGCCTGTGAAAGGTCTGAGTAGCACCCTTCAAACCAAAAGACATACGCAGGAAAAGCACTCGAAAAGCCCAAATGGGGTGACCACCACGGTCTTAGGCATGTCCTCTGCAATGCACGGCACCTGGTGATAAAAACACATCAGGTCCACCTTAGAAAAAATGGTGGCGCCTGACAGTTGCATGGAGAAGTCTTGAATGTGGGGGATGGGGTGGCGGTCATTCGCGGTGACATTATTAAACCTGCAAAAGTCGCTGCAGGGGCACCACCACCCGTCAGCCTTGGGCACCATGTGGAGCAGGGAAGCCCACGGGCTGCTGGACCACGCTCCATGGTGGTGAACTCCTTCATAGCCGACACTAGCTTGGCTGCATCTAGGTGTGAAAACACGCGGTCCCAACGTGGGGATGAAGTGCTCCACACCGTGCCTTGTAGAGGCGGTGGAAAAAGTGGGTGTCGCTAATGATGGAAAATCCGCCAGCAAACGTTGGCACACATCCCCCGAAGCTAAAAAGTTAGCGTGCACTCGTGGGCAACTCTCCCATCTCACACAGATAGGTGGCAAAAGAAACAGCGTCGATTAAACATCGGTTGGCAACGTCCACGAGCAGGCCGTTGGCCCACAGAAAATCCACGCTGATGATGGGGACCGGGATGGAGGCAACCACAAAGTCCCATTCAAAGCAGCAGCCACCAAAACAAACAGACACTGATCCTGAACCAAAAGTCACTATAGAGGACATGTTAGCAGCGCTCAGTAGCAGGCAGCTGCCTCTGGCCTGAATCTCTGCTTGCTCGCGTTGGGGGGAAAGACTCTTCTGTGTGCCACAGCCCATTGGCAATCTCAGCCCATACCCTGAGTCTGCGATGAACAGCAGATGGATGTGTCCGCCAGCACCCATGGCTGCTACTGAACGCACCCCGAACGAGCAAGGGGGAACGCAACGCTGCATCTTGCTGCCGAATCTCTGGTGGAAGAAGCAGAGGTCGGTCCTTCGCCTCCTCAGGTTGGCCAGACCGGCCACCACGGCTAAATCTGTGACTCCTGGCATCGTCCATTGGGGGTCCGGGGCCACACTCTGGATGGTGAACCACTTGGTCAGCAGCAGGACAGGTCGGCTTTCTCCACCAAACCCAGACAGTCACCGGTGGCCAAACACCGGGAGTTTGCCAAGATCACCCGCACTGAAGGCGGAAGTTGGCACAGGAAAACATGCAGGAATAGGAGCCCACCATCGTCACATCCCGACAACGCCAGCATGCTATCCATTAGGTCCACGGCCAACCCGTCGCCCAGACCGGGCAGGGAAAGCAGTTTCTCTGCCCGCTCTGCGGGTGGAAAAGGTGAAAAAGCGCATCCACACGCAGGAACCAGGTGGCTGGGTCACACTGCCAGAATTCCGGTAGCTGGACGGTCATGGTCGGTGAGGATGGCAGAGCGAGTTGTGGCGATATGGCCAAGGTGGAATCGCCCACTTCCTTTGGCTTGGGGCCGACCTGCTCCTTCTCGGTGGGTAGCAGGAACTCTGCGCTCTTCTTGGTTCCCAGGGTTGAGAGAGTGGCGGACCATTTTTCAAACATCTCTGAGGCTGCATCACGTCCGAGTCACCAATGTGGGGCTCGGCGAGGAAATGATGACAGAGTCTTGGGAGTCATGGATGAGTTCAACTTTAACAATTCAATGGAGTGCACTTCCGGGGCGCATATATATCCCTGGCTTAAACTACACCCCCCAGCCCCTAGTCCCGAGGAGTGAGAGGCCATGCCCCTCAGTGCCGCGACTACAGCATTTTTTGATCTAATTTTATGTGGACTGGCATTGGCAAGAATACAACACTTTCCCAATTTTTCTTTCTTGAATATAACATTCACAAAAGTCTTTATTTGGTTAAGTAAATTTGTCTCAAAGGGTCAGAGTGCTGTAATTTGTGCTATAAAATAATAATAAAGCAATAAAACATGTGCTTTACCTTTTAAAATGAAAAGAGAATCTTCAATTGTGAAATTGTTCATAAAATTAAAAAAAATTAAATAATTCTTGATCAGGGGTGAAACAGTCATAGCTTACTAGATGGAGGCGTGTTGTGGTATATTTTGCCCTGTGTGGAAGAAGAATGACTATCCTCTGAAATCCTCATAGAAATATAATTTGTGCTTTTAGGGGACGGCTGAGAATTTTGAAAATATAACACACTCTCAGCCTGTTACTAAAAATCAAATATTCTCAATTCATTATGCAGCTTGGCCCTGGGCCATTGCAGCCGCTGCACACTTGCAAACACAAGGATGTCTCAGATATTTGGAGAGAAAGTACCAAGATACTCAACAGGAAAATAATCTTTATCTGTGTGGGGATTTATTGGTTTCTGCCTTGATCACGATAAAGTTGTAATCCATAACTGAGTGTCACAGAATGCTATTGATGTATAGATGGTGTTTGCCATTGTGCCATTGTTTACTGTTTCTTGACCCCAATGATATTAAACCTAGGCACAGTTCACGAGTGCCTCTGGACTAGAACTTTAATGATGAAGAGCAGATCTCAGTTCTAATTGTCCAGAGAGCATATCATGGATGTTCAAGCAAATTGATTTTGCATAAAGCAAATAATAGATATTTTTTAAGAAAACATGCTTTTAAGTTCTAGGTATAATCATATTTTCTCTGCATTATCATATGGGTATTTGGGTTCAATATCCTGAGTATAGATGCATATAAGCGATCGGTCGCTCCTTACCATGGCCAGGGGCACAATGCCACCCAGGTCCTGTGGTGCCAGGCGGATGAGGGTCAGCACTTCACTTGTCAGGGTGCGGGTGAGCGGGTACTCCACCAGCCACATCACCTCCCTGCCTTCCTCCATCACCGTCAGCCCGTTCACTTCAAGGTCCACCTGCAGCACCCGTTGAAAACCTGCGGCCTCAGCTCTGGATGGGGATAGAAATTATTGGAGGTGGATTTAGATTAAGAAGAATAGAAGAAGGTCAGACAGTTGATGGAAAGGAGAGGGGAAAAAAGGTACATGATAATTGGAAAGACAAAAGTGAAAAGGATAACATGGTTTAAATGGGCTGAAAGTCGAAAAGGAAAGAGCAAAGAATGTGAAAATAAATCAGGAAAAAAAAGATGCAGTAACAATGTGACCATGGATTAAGCGGGGCGCCACGGGAAAGGACGGAAAAAGGTTAGCGTCGAATATCGAGATTAAAAATGAAGGCAGAGACAAAGGCGAAAAGGGATAAAGAAAAAAAGAGCAAGTGGGGGGGAAGTGAAGTCTGTATCCGTTACTCAGACTGTTTGAAAAAAAGATATTCCTGCATTGACAAATGAGTGTGTTTTCGTCACACAGACCTCAGGCAGCCATTAGAATAATGGTAACACAGTTCGTTGTCTAGATAGAATGACGTGAGGGGCAATGTTCTATAGGTGGTAAATACCCGGCTTTGGACAAACTACTTCTTTTTTTTTTTTTAACACCGATTTGTTCTGTCATCCACTACACTGATTGGTCATTACTCAAAACAATGACAACAAGATTACATAAGAAACACTGAGGGGAAGAGTCATTAAAGATTCTCTGCTTGGCTCAGAGAAAAATACTGCAATAAATATGGTCTGTGTCAGATGCAGTTTTTTAAAGAAAATAAGTCACCTGCACTGACCGATTCTGATCAGGTAGTCAACCAGACAAAGTTAGATTCACAATTCTTACAGCTGACGGCAAGATGTTTGCAGTTAAACTGTAACGTCCACTACCTTCGACCAGTTGCCGGTCGATCACAGGGCTGCATACAGAAACATAAAACCATTCACTCTCTCATTCACATGTCATGCAGAGGTAAAAGGCTATTTAGTCTCTCACATGTCATAAAAATAGATAAAACCATAGAGAAGTGTGATACGTTATATAGAGACGTTCAACTATTCATTCTGTCATTCACTCATCATAGAGAGAAACAACCATTCACTTACTATTTTTCTCATTCACATGTCTTATAGAGACACTGAGGCACATTCACATCATATGACTGTATCACTGAACAGTCTTCCACAGTTATCACAGTACCACAGTACACAATATCAAACGAGTTTAGTAACCCTCTGGAACTATTGCCTATATTTATTTATTTATGCACTATTTAATGTCCATTTCAACTCTTTTTGTATCATCTGTACATTTCCTCTTGTAAATTCTGTCTATTGTTCCCGCCTATGGTGTACCACATTTAATGCACATATCCATCTGTATAATATGTACATAGTACCCAATCTGCAAATCACCTGTATATTATTGACATGATAGACAATGTCATACTATTCATTCATCTATTATAGCTGCAACTGCTGTTTTTTACACTTCTGGCTAGATGCTAAACTGCATTTCGATTCCCTGTACTTGTACATGCGTCATGACAGTTAAGTTGAATCTAATCTAATCTAATCTAATATAATATAATATAATATCATATAATATCATATAACCTAATATCTTATAATATAGAGACAGACAACCATTCACTCCATCATTCACACATCAAATAGAGAAAGGGAAAATAGAGAAACCGGAGAAGCAAGACGAAATCCACGGGGGGAGAACATGCAATCTCCACATGGAAAGTTGGAAGACAACCGGAGAACTTCTTGCTGTGAGGCGGAAGCACAAACAGTCGTGCCATCCGTGCCGCCCTGATAGTTAAGGTGATGTCTCACCCCCTTAATAGGCAGCAAACATAGAGAAACATAAAGTTACATGAAGTGAAGTGAAAAAACATCCATTATTGTACTAATTTTTCAGTTAGTTTGATGAAGGAGAGTTGGCAAAAAAACGCAAATTGCTCGCCTCACAAAAAAAGGCCATTAAACCCTTTTTATTGATTTATTTTTCGAAGCTCCATAAGACGCAACCCTCTGAATTAACACTTGTTATGATTGTCCCTAAACCTAACCGAGTTGTTTGTGTGCATAAACACTGCATTACCAGATAATAAAACACCCTCCTGACAAGCGGCTCTCGAAGGCATGTAGTAGATGTCAACGTCGTTTCTACCATGGGGGAATAAATAAATTAATCTCATGATGTGCTGCGTAATCAGTAGGGATTTTTTTTATTCTTGTCTTTGAGCACAAGTGATCGCAAAAATGGATTTATAAATTAATGAAACGTTTAGATAAGGTATTAGGGGGAAAATAAATAAAACCACAAGCATAAAAGTCCCAGTGTTTCCTACAATAGGCGTTCATGCCTGCAATTATAAGCCAAAGGAAACCTCGGGATCAGGACAAGGATAATGTATTAATTCTCCATGAAAAATTCTTTTCTCTCCTGTAATGGAAGCTTATTTTCACAAATCTGATTTGAAACTAAACAAAGCGCTGCAGAAATTCACACAGACACCCGTCCAGAACCGCGGTGTCGGCAAAACATTGTGTCGTTGCGTACGTCTCTCTCAAGCCCATAGAGATGTAGACACAGCAGAAGAACTATAAACGCGTCAGACTTGGCGAGAGCTCGGTTTGATCAGCCTCCCGAGGTGGTTCTTACATGACAGTCAAAACCTTAGAAATAAAAAACAACACGCAAACAAGCTGCCGTGTACACACTTTGTTAAAAATGATGACAAGAGTTCCATCCACCATCTTTGACTGCTTATCCGTGGTCGGGTCGCAGGGGCAGCAGCCGGAGCAGGGAGGCCCAGACTTCCCTCTCACCAGCCACATGGTCCAGCTATTCTGGGGGGACCCCAGTGTTCCCAGGCCAGCCGAGAGACATAGTCTCTCCAGCGTGTCCTGGGTCTTCCCCGTGGTCTCCTCCCAGATGGACATGCCCGGAATACCTCCCCCGGGAGGCGTCCAGGAGGCATCCTGACCAGATGCCCGAGTCACCTGATCTGGCTCCTCTCTATGCGAAGGAGTAGCGGCTCTACTCCGAGTTCTTCCTGGATGGCCGAAATTCTCACCCTATCTCTAATGGAGAGTCCGGCCACCCTGCGGAGAAAACTCATTTCGCCCGCTTGTATTCGCAATCTCATTCTTTCAGTCACTACCCCCAGCTCGTGACCATAGGTGAGGGTATAAACATCGATCGACTGGTAAATTGAGAGCCTCGCCTTGCGGCTCAGCTCCATCTTCACCATGACAGACCGGTACAGCGTCTGCATCACTGCAGACGCTGCACCGATCCGCCTGTCGATCTCCCGCTCCATCCTTCCCTCACTCGTGAACAAGACCCCAAGATACTTAAACTCTTCCACTTGGGGCAGGACCTCTTCCCCGACTCGGAGTGGGCACTCCACCCGTTTCCGGTTGAGCATCATGGTCTCAGATTTGGAGGTGCTGATCCTCATCCCGGCCGCTTCAAAATTCAGCTGAGAACAGCTCCAGTGAGAGCTGGAGATCATGGGCTGATGGAGCCAAAAGGACCACATCATCTGCAAAAAGCAGAGAATTTATCCTGTGGCCACCAAACCAGATCCCCTCGACACCCTGGCTGCGCCTAGAAATCCTATCCATAAAATTTATGAACAGAATCGATGACAAAGGGCAGCCCTGGCGGAGTCCAACTCTCACTGGAAACGAGTCCGACTTATAACCGGCAATGTGAACCAAGCTCTGACTCCAGGTATACAGGGACCAAACAGCCCATATAACGGGGGTCGGTACCCCATACTCCCGGAGCACCCCCCACAGGACTGCCCGCGGGACACTGTCGATTGCCTTTTCCAAGTCCACAAAACACATGTAGACTGGTTTGGCAAACTCCCATGCCCCCTCGAGAACCCTGCTGAGGGTATAGAGCTGGTCCACTGTTCCACGACCAGGACGAAAACCGCACTGCTCCTCCTGAATCCGAGATTCAATGACCCCGCAGACCCTCCTCTCCAGCACCGCTGAATAGACTTTGCCAGGGAGGCTGAGGAGTGTGATCCCTCTGTAGCTGGAGTACATCCTTTGATCCCCCTTTTTAAAAAGGGGGATCACCACCCTGGTCTGCCTGTCCAGTGGCACTGTCCCTGACGTCCACGCAATGCTGCAGAGGCGTGTCAACCAGGACAGCCCTACAGCATCCAGAGCCTTGAGGAACCCAGGGTGGACCATATCCACCCCCGGGGCCCCGCTACTAAAGAGGTTTTTGTCTACTTCAGCAACTTCAGCCCCGGAGATAGGAGGACCCCCACAGAGTCTCCCAGCTCTGCTTCCTCATTGGAAGGCATTTTGACGGGATTGAGGAGGCCTGAGAAGTATTCCTGCCATCGATCTATGACGTCCTGTGTTGAGGTCAGCAACGTCCTGCTCCCACTGTACACAGTGTTGACGGAGCACTGCTTCCCCCCCCCGAAACACCGGAGGATGGACCAGAATCTCCTCGAAGCCCACCAGAAGTCTTTCTCCATGGCCTCTCCGAACTCCTCCAAGGCCAAAGTTTTTGCTTCGGCGACCGCTGTAGCCGCATGCCACTTGGCCTGCCGGTACCTGTCAGCTGCTTCCGGAGTCCCGCAGGCCAAAAAGGTCCTATAGGACTCTGTCCTCAATTTGACAGCATCCCTCACCGCTGGGGTCCACCAGCGGGTTCGAGGGTTGCCGCCCCGATTGGCGCCGACTCCCTTACGGCCACAACTCTGAGCTGCTGCCTCGACAATGGAAGCGCGGAACATGGCCCAATCGGACTCCATGTCCCCGCTTCCCTCGGGACGTGGTTGTAGCTCTGCCGGAGGTGGGTGTTGAAGCTTTCCCTGACAGGGGACTCTGCCAGACATTCCCAGCAGAACCTCACATTACACTTGGGTCTACCAGGTCTGATCGGCATCTTCCCCCACCATCGGAGCCAACTCACCACCAGGTCATGATCAGTTGACAGCTCCGCCCCTTTCTTCACCCGTGTGTCAAAGACATGCAGCCGTAAGTCCGACGATAAAAGAAGAACTGTAGCCTAAGGTGCGTTGGTGCCTAGTGCACATATGGACACCTTAATGCCCTAACATGGTGTTCGTTATGGACAATCCGTAACGAGCTCAGAAGTCAAATAGCAAAACACCACTGGATTCAGATCAGGGGGGCCGTTCCTCCCAATCACGCCCTTCCAGGTCGCACTGTAGTTGCCCACGTGAGCATTGAAGTCTACCAGTAGAACAAGGGAGTCCCCAGAAGGAGCGCTCTCTGGCAGCCCCTTTAAGAACCCCAAGAAGTGTGGGTATACTGAGCTCCTGCTGGGTGCAAAGCCACAAACAACAGTCAGAACCTGTCCCCCTACCCGAAGGCAGAGGGAGGATACCCTCTCATCCAACTGGGTTGAATTCCAACATGCAGGCACCGAGTCGGGGGGCAATCCATATGCCCACTCCTGCTCAGCGTCTCTCACCGGGAGCAACTCCAGAGTAGGAAAGAGTCCAGCCCCTCTCAAGAGGCCTGGTTCCAGACCCCACGCTATGCGTCGAGGTGAGTCCAACTATATGTAGTCGGAATCTCTTAGCCTCGCGCACCAGCTCGGCTCTTTCCCCGCCAGAGAGGTGACATTCCATGTCCCTAGAGCGAGCTTCTGCAGCCGAGGGTTGGACCGCCCAACTCACACTGCAACCGACTCCCTTGGCCCTTCCTGTGGGTGGTGAGCCCAGGGGAAGGGGGCCCCACGTCGTCCTTTCGGGCTATGCCCAGCCGCGCTCCATGGGTGCAGGACTGGCCACCAGGCGCTCACCATCAAGCCCTGCCGCCGGGCCTGGCTCCGGGGGGGCCCCAGTGACCTGCGTCCGGGCTGGGGAAAACCAGGTTCCAAGTTGTTCTTCGTCATGGGAGTCTTTCTTTTGAGCAACGCTTTGTCAGGCCCCTCACCTGGAACCTGTTTGCCTTGGGTGACCCTTCTGGGGGCATGAAGCCCCCGACAACATAGCTCCCAGGATCATCGGGACACGCGAGTTTAAAGTACAAAAATAACAGTTGTGTCTTAGTGACATCATTTAGCAATCAGGCAAAGAAATAACGCATGTTTTTGTATTTTACATGTACTAGTACTTCATTCTAAAAAAAAAAAAAAAAATCAGTACCTTGTTGTTACACATTTATTACAACTCTGACAAAAGGTCAATGGTGCATGAAGAGGTGGCACTGAGGGTAAAATCCAAGGTTTTCCCCTGAAAACATTTTGGCCAAGCCTGCATTTAAATTTCCTCCACCCCGACCCATCTATCCCATCTATCCCATTCGCCCCATCCACCCCTCCTTTATGGGTGCACACTTCAGACACTAGCCTCACTTCAAAGAACAGATTTAACATTTTGCTCTGCTCGGAAAGTGCGAGGGAGAAGACTTTTGGAGGAGCAGGGATAAAAAAGGGAGGGGCAGGGGGTTCTGTTCCGGCAGCTCAGAGTTGTACTTAACAGGCAGTCAAACAAACAAACAAACAATGAATTTAATAACAAAAACATACTTTCCTTGATACTGAGAATAAAACAAAAGTGCTTAAAATAGGAGAGCGGCAGGGCAACACAGATTATGTTTGTGTAATGCTGAAATACCCGACTCTGCCCCCCTTTGCATTTTTGGAAAGAGGATTTCCATTTTCGATAAGATCAGCATCACCAGTAGGTGTGTGTGGGACTGTGTGTGATTGTGTGTGTGGACAGGCATCGAGGAACTCAATATTACAGCGAGGTATTAGTATTAGTAGTGACAGATGGAACAAATTCTTTTTTTCTGCAATTTTTATGAGATCTGGTTTCAAAAGTTCCACCATGCCCGTCCTTTGGTGTTTATCCAGATGTTCTCTGGACAGATGTTTTTGACTTTGTCCTCAGATTTGCTAAAAACCCCAGCTTTTTCTTCTCCTTCAGACAGTGTGACACCACGCTGGGATGATGGCTAGCAACTGCGGCAATTACGTGATTATTACTTACATGCTACATCCCCAGACGATTAACTTAGTCACTGATTTCCCGTCGACAGCTACAATTTTTGCTTCAGCGATTTAACGTAACACAGCCACTGTTCCTGCCTGATGTTCTAACTTGTTTTGCGTCTCTAATTTTCGCTTTTTTGAACAACCGTCCATTCACTCTTCATCCATCACTCCACTCCAGCTAAAGCCTCATGCTCACCTGTAGTATCATGTCACTGCCAATTGAGGTCTCTCTCTCTCTCTCTGGGAGAGGAACCAATGTCCTTCTCGTCATGTTAAAATCGTAGAAACATGTGCCCTTTACCGAGTGCGATTAAAGCACAGTTGAATTCACCCGCTAAAAGCGATCCAATCTTGCGCACTGACAGGGCAGGGGGTGTGAGGAGGAGGGAGACGCAGTGGAGGTAACAGGGCAACCGGGCGAGGAAGGCTATAATGTAGTCAGATTTAGTGGTGAAATAAAAACTGGAATTTGGTAAAGAATTTTGCCGGGAGCATCCGAGGCCTCTCTATTCGTATGTCCCGTTGTCGGCTGTAGAGAAAGAAAACAGTATGGGTTTGAAAGAATCCACTCAGGAAAATATGCACACGCTCTTAATTCGGTTTGATCAATTCGGATCTCAACTGTGCAAAAGGAAAGGGGCAGAACTAAAAAAAAAAGAGTTCACAATAATAATGGCATAAATATGAGATAAAAAATAAAAAATAACCACAAGAACCCTTTTTAAAATGCAGCATTGTTTTTCTGCTTTCACTCTTATCACATTTGTGGATAAGGCAGAGAGAGTAAAGTGTTGTGTCTCATCGGGAGACCCGGGGGGATTTGCAGCAGTTATTTGGTTAGCGCTGACAACAATGATACATCAAAGACCCGAATCTATTTCATCACGGCTAAATCGAAGGACGGTCCAGTGAGAAGGATGGGGGTGAGGTGGTTCGGGGAGAGTGTTTTGTATGCAACTTTCTTGTAGCTAAAGGTACAGCAGAAATATGTATTCATAAAAAATAAAAACTCAGGGGGGGGAGGCTTGACCGAAGCCCCTGCACCCAACAAAACACATCACATGCATGTCACTGCTGCGAGCACTTTCTTTCTTCTGACTTTAAGATAAACACGCAAACAATATAGAAAACAAGCAAGAGACTGATGAATGAAGCCGAAAATAATTGCTCGACACTGTAGTGAATATGTGTAATCACATTTTTGTGCTTACATTATTAATGTATCTTGAGAGGGAGTAATGAAGTAGGTATTTAAATCAACATTTTTGATTGACATTGTATTTTGAGAGCTTTCCTTTCTTCCCTATTTGACACGTGTCACAGCCTTTGGAAAATGACTCACACTTTGAAATCACTTCTTGAAAAGCCATTAGGCAGGACGTTAGTATTTATTTCTATATCTTTTTGATTATTTATTTATTTATCTTCAGGCAGAATATCCCAGTCAAACCCTAACACTGGTCATTCAGTAATATATAAATAAATAAACAAAAACTCACACCCCGCATCTAGATGTCCAGAGTTTCAGTTTGTTCTAAATTACAGTAAATTACAGGGAAAGAGACTTCAAACCTGGTTGGTGCAATCGATCTAAGAGCAACATTTAGAAACACACAAGCATCTGCAGCCTCTTTACCTCCTGGGGTCTTCAACCAACCCACTGGGAGTAAACTGAAGAGCCCTGAGAGAACTCCCCCACGCACAAGGAAAATATGCAAACTCGACAGGACTCCCAAGCTGGCCATTCGATCAGGACCATAAACCTTCTTGCTGTGATGCAAAGTGGTTAGCACAGCAACACCACACCACCCGTGGTTAACTGCTGATTAGTTTGAATTAATGAACAAAGTATTTAAAAAAAAAAAAAAAAAACCAACACGCCATAATTTTCTTGCAAAACCAACTTGGATCCCTTCCAGTTATGAAAAACAACATTTAGTATTGACATGGGAATGTTTAACAAACAAGAAAAACAAAGATGATGCTCAAATGTATTTGTTGTGACTGGCTGCCTCTGTGTCATCCTGCATCCTTGAACAGTTTAAGTAGGCGACCCTTTTTGGAGAGAAGACAGTAACAGACAAGTGGAGAAATTAGCGCTTGGCAGCGCGGTGATGTGCTAGGTAATATGTCTGTCTCACAGAAGGGGGCCAGTCTTAGTAGGGGTCCTTTTTGTACCGAGTTTGCATGGTCTCCCTGTATCTGTGTCTGTCTGGTTTCCTCTCATGGTACAAAGTCATGTAGGAGGTTCATTGGAGACCCTAAATTGCCAGGAGGTGTGAATAAGAGAGTGAATGGTTGTATAAATCTATATGATGTGTGAATAACAGAGTGAATGCTTGTATGTCTCTTTATGACGTGAATGAGTGAATGAATGGTTGTATGTTCCCATATGAGGCCCTTTACTTGAGTGGCAACTAGTCCAGGGTGAACTCAGCCTCTTGACCATTGACAGCTGCAATAGGCACTAGCAGCCCCGCAACACAAAGCACAGGATTTGCAGTATAGATAATGTGTGAATGGACTTTTTGCCTCTGCGAAACCTATTTAAAAGGATTTACTTGTCTCCCCCCTGCTCTTGTTTTTGACATTGCCACCACTCTTTGAGGAGAACTATAGTGAAAGGAGAGAAAAGACTTCTCAAAATGTTTTCCTTTAATGGAATTCGCATTTGGTAAAGGAGACATTTTTCAGGAGCTAATTACTGTTATTTCCTGCTTTCTGAGCATCCTCCGTGCGATGATATGGCTCATTTCTGCTGCAGCTGCTTTCCTTATTTGCAGTTCGAGGACCCTTCAGCTCTTCACTAAAACTTTTTCTAAAGTCACCGGCGAATCGTACCTAGTGTCCATAGGGCCTTCCCATGATCAGTCAGAGATACATTTTATTGACTCCCCAACAACAACAAGGGCTTAAACTCTGGCCCTTTTCGTGTTGAACGCCCTTCCTGTGTTTGGCCGACGCAGATATTTCCCCCGCACCATCAGAGAAATGCATGCTGAATAGTCAGTCCACTTAGTGCCGCTGAGAATGGGAGTTGTTTCCGGTACATTACACAGCGCTTGCACTGCACAATGAAGATAGTGAATTTCTCAATTGATTGCTTATTAATATCCAGATATCAACCTCGGGGGGAAAATAATCTTGGCTAAAAAACTTACTTGGCTCTGTGAGTGTATAATGAGGTCATGGCAAGTTAAGAACATAATAAAATGATTAATACATAGTCATTATTTATTATTAAAAAAATTAAATAACAAGCATGCCGGAAAACACATGTGGTCATATCTGTGCAAACCCCAAGGGAATTCAGATTCCTCCTTAATGCGCTTCTGTATCTCAGGTCTAATTTAATTTGCTTCCCTCCAAAGCTCTTGTGATTTCTCAAGCAGCACTTGTAGGCAACCTCTCTTTGAAGGCACTGTCGTACAGAAGACCTAGGATGCAACTGTTACTTTCTCTACGTGTTCCCCCTTCTATCAGCGCTGTATTTCAAGTAAAATATGTAAGTAAACAATTACATCAATAGAACATCCTTAACTGATTAATTAGTTAACTGTTAATACGTGGTGTTCAATATTTTCTGAGCCCCTTCTTGTTTGCCATGGCAATGGACAGGCTGATGGATGAGGTTAGATAGGAATCACCATGGACTCTGACAGAGAATTTGTGCTCTGTAGACAGAGCTGGGAGCAGGTGGAGGAAAATCTAGAGAGGCTGAATGAAGGTTCGCCGAAGCGAGACAGAATACATGTGTGTGAATGAGATGGACCCAGGTGGAACTGTGACGCTACTGGGAGTGGAGATGAAGAAGATGGAGGATTATAAGTACTTAGGGTCAGCAGTCCAGAGCGACAGAGAGTACACAAAAGAGGTTAAGGAACATATGCAAACAGGTTGGAATGGGTGGAGAGAAGTCCCTGGTCTGATGGATGACAGAAGAGAATCAGCCAGAATGAAAGGTAAAGTGTACAACAGGGTGGTGAAGCCAGTGAGGTATTATGGTCTAGAAACAGTAGCATTGACGAAAAGACAGAAAACAGATCCCAAGGCAGCAGAGATGTTGAGGTTGTCCTTGGGAGTGAGGAGGGCGGATACGATCAGGAATTAGTCCGTCAGATAAAGTCAGAGGCCAGTCTGAGATGGTTTGTACATGAACTGCCGAGCAGGAGGTCTGGAGGACGACTAGAGCTTTATTGATGGCAGTGGAAGAGGACAAGAAGTTAGTTGGTGTGAGAGCAGAGGATGTAGAGGAGAGGGTTACACAGAGGCAGATGACTGGCTATGGTGACCCCTGAGGGTGAAGAAAATTTTGAAGAAGGACTTGAATATACCACTTTTAGTAGTTGTTGTTGTTCAGTGCCATGGTTGATCCCACCAGATTATAATGGCAAAGTGTTTGGTGATTATTAATAATCCGCTGGTATAGTGGTTCCACCCCATAGGGCTGCACAGCAGCTTAGGTGTAGCACAAGAGCATGGGGTAGCAGAGATTTGTGTTTTACAAAAGAGTGATTCAGCCCACAAGGCCAATGATGCAGTGTGGGGAACAATCCCTGGATGGTAACAAAATATGAAACAAACAAAACAAAAAGAGAAAAAAAAATCCTATAAATAAAGAATAGCTTGAAAATGTTTGTGAATCCTCATGAATAAGCCAAAATGAAATGCCAAAGGTGATTCTATGAGCCCCCTCTCTGGAGGGAAAGCCCTGTGACACTCTTAAACCAGTGCTGACCGGAGCTACCTGTATGGTGATTTTCCATGCAGAGATTCTCACTTCGCTTCTGTGTTGTGGATTTGTTTATTGAAGAATAAACACTGAAACGTGATGGGTAGCTAATGAATGAGATCCTGAAATGGATCCAAATCAACCAGCAGATAGAAATGCCGGTTAATGTAAGTTGCAGATTTCCCGGAGGATCTATCAAACTCTGCATGTCAACTCCCTGTCCCTGTCAGACTAGATTTGTTTCCTTTCATTGCAGGCCGGCGGAGTGCGAAACATTTGGAGTGAGGCAGCGGATGAGAAGGTGAGAGAAACCTATTGCTGAGCCTATTCCAGATTGCCTTTCGGTCAGCCTTGCCTTTAGATATTTTATGAAATAACCCCTTTTTTGTAACCCTCCTCTTCCTTTTCTTTCTCCCCTGTCTAAACCCATCTTGCCTCTCTTAGTCACCCGCTCGACTATATCTTCTCTCTCTAGCCCGCATTTTCCTGTATTCCTCTCAAACGGTATAGGGACTGGAAGGATTTTTTTTCTCCTCCATTTAACAGATGTCGTCCAGCATGTCAATCAATCAAAACTCGCTTGCTAACCTTCAGCATATTAGACAAAAAGCCAAACACAGCTTCACTAGCAGAAGTGGCCAAAGACAGGGTTCTGGAGGGATTATAAATATCAATATGGTGCAATAGGTCTATTGGTATACCCAAGTCATCCATCCGTGCCTCCATTATCTACCGCTTTCCCTGCATTTAGGGTCACTGGATGCTGGAGCTTATCCCCAGGCACCAGTCAATCACAGGACCACATATTCAGACGGACAACCATTCACTCTCTCATTCAAGTCTGGGCATGTTTCCAATTTATTCAAATGAACCTCCTGCAAGTTTTTTGCGCTGTGGGGGGAAACCCATGCAGACTTGGGGGGAACTGGCAAAACTAAGCAGAAAAGAAAACTGGAAAAAAAAGCAAAAGAATCAGAGGGAAGAGATCAGGCCGCACGGGGCAGAGCAGGGTGGCTTAGGTAGGGGCAGTTTTAAGGGTTAAACAGTCGGTAACAACAAAGGTGGAACTGCACGTGATCGGCAAACCTGGCAAAGCCAACAACAGCATGAGAGTAACAGTAACGATAAGAGTAATGGAAAACACAATGAGACAAACAATCAGACGCAAACTGCATCGCGGGGCAATCTAAGAGCAAGAGGATGTGAATTGACCACCTGTTGCATCCGAATGATGTCGGAGGTCTGGAAATTGCATCTGTTTTCACAGCGAAATCTATGCTGTATTTTTTTTTTAAATCCTTCAGTCCTCTATAGCATAAAGTTCATTCAATAGATTTGAGGGCAACCATCATTATGTGGCGAGAGAAAAATAAAAGGCTTGGAAGCGTTTTAAATAAAATCCAGAGTTTGCATGCAATCACTTGTAACTAACAGGAAAAGTCATTGTCTGTGAAGCCAGGATAGGGACTGCTTTTCAGGGGACTGGGAAATCAGTCTACATAGTAGATCTTGGAAGATTAAACACTAGAATTTCCCTTTTTCCTAGCACATGGAAAGACACTTGCTGAAAAGCTGTCAAAGAAAGCTGGAGCTGGGGATAATGTGGGGTAAGCTTTAAGGGTTGAACACACTTTGCGCCTTGAACTTTTCGAGAACAACATTGGTGCTGTGTGTGAGAAGATTATATATGTGCACAATGTCAATGAGTAAACTACTCAACACTTGAATCATCATTTTGGTTTCAGGGTAAAAGACTGTCTCAGTCTGGGTGTGTTTGGGTTAAACACCTCTTACACCAGTGCAAGAATCAATGACAGGTCAGATTCGATGGAGCTGCTGATTCGCTGTTTTGGACCTATGGAATGGCTGCTAGGAAACCATAAGAGTAAAAACTACTCGTAAAACACAAAAAAGCACATCATCACAATGGCTTTCATATGGCTGTCATCAGCCTCCCCTGCATTTTGAAATTGCTGCTAAATTGAACCAAACCTCGAACTTAAATGGATCGATGTTGTCAATTACCCAGAAAATACCAGAGCTATTCTCCAGTGGAAGAAGCCTCGTGATCTAAAGGCCCTGGAGTCACTGAGTTCTGTAGATATTGTAGAAGTTTCACTGCTATTTTCTCGTGTATCACCAGACTCCTGACACCCCCACAAGACAAGAAAGCAAAAACGCTTTATGATGGAGACCCAACTCAGGTGATCGGAGCATTTTGGAGATCAGAGAATGCTGCCTTTCATGAACACATCCGAATGCCTCCTTTAATGGATTAGAAAATGTGTTAGTCCAGGAGAAGTTCAAAAGGATGGTGTCCTACAGACCTTGAAAACAGAGAACTGAAGAAACTATTCCCCTTATGACTGGAATAAGTACCGGCTGATAATGTAACAGACACGTGCAATGAGCAAATTCTGACCACAGAGCTCTATGATATCACACTCTGACATCCCAGACCAGTACAGCCAAATGAAAGTCTTATTAAAGAGTTGAATAAAATTTAAATTAGGCTGGAGACTAGTTTGAAACACCAATTAAGAACAGGATATTGGCTCCAGTTATAGGAGCACCCATTCAGTAGACGTGATTTTTTTGTTAAGTGAGAAGGAGAAAAAGCTACCGGTGTTCAAGGGACTCTTGAACAAAAAGACAGTGGTGCAGCCCAGAAAACATGTTTGACCTTTGTGTCATTTTAAAAAAAAAGTCTCATATGAATTCAGCACCATCAGATAGTGGAAAAGCACTGTTGTGTTATATTTGCCATCAGGCATCTGTGGCAGCTTGCTATCATGAGACAAATAGTCAGCCACAACCTGAAAGAAGGAGACGGGGTACTTGGTTATGCCCCCCGGGGTCCAAGAAAACACAAGTTTAACGAAAGTGTTATCTATAACCATGCACAAATAAATAACTGTTTATTCAATTTTGCTGAGTCTTAATGATCCTAACTATTCTGTTGGAGAATAGCAACAACATTCTCGTCCCATCAATCAGCAAAAATCACCAAGGTTCTGTTGATTTTGCTTTTACGGCAGAACAAGAAAAATAATGCTTATAATTTGATACAAGATTCATTTATATTTCCACTACAAGATGTTGTCCAGGACAGATGGCTGAATGCGGAAGACATCCCAAAGAAAAGGGAGGGTGAAGATGAAGTTGAAGTCAAACTTTGCTGCTAAATGACAGGTCATCTAGCCATTCATTTGAGTTCATGATGAACCTGGAGAGCCCACTGACGGGTCACTTATCATCCTGCACAGGAGGATGAGTATGTACTGTACATCATCACTGATGTGAATCACTCGGACTCTGGGGTCCCTGCGTCCACATTCCACTTCCAAGCTCTGTGTGCCAAATGGAGTGAGGGAGCGAAAAATGGCCAGAACCTGATAAATTGGCCTATTGTGATTCAAGAAGTTAAAATGTTGATTTATCGCAAAAAATGCGTTACACTAAAAGCATACACTCAGCTAAATCTTGTGCTGTGGCATTGAGGCTGTTTTTTTCTTTTCTTATTAAAAGCATACATCTCTCAAGACAGAGTGTAATGGACTCATTCTATTCATTCATTAACTGTAGTACTTGTCCTACACACAGGTGGGTGGTGGGACTGGAGAGGCGGGGTACACCCTCAACAAGTCACAACATATATAGACATGCAACTATTCACCCTCTCATTCACATTTATGGACAATTTACTCTTCAGTTAACCTACTGCATGTTTTTGGAGAAAACCCATACAGGCTTGAGGAAAACATGCATACTCAACACCAAATAGTCACAGTCCGAATCAAACCAGGAGCAACCATAAGGCTGTGAACACCCCTTAAACATTATCCAGGTGCAGTGTTGTAGTCGTAGTCATCTGTTAAAAGTTTGTTCTAATTGTGAGTTTTCTTGGTTTTCTGCTGCCTGATTGAATGACATTCACACTAATATTGGTTTTACTGGATGAAGCCTGGAGTTGGCAAGGTGCCGGCACACTTTGTCACATGACCTGAGGAGTTCTCTGTCATCCCTTCATTGCAAAAAAACAAGACCAGTTGTTACCTGTGACCAATTGGATATTGTAGTTTTTTCATCTCACAGTTTCTTTTCCATGTGTGAATCCGAGGTGAGTTTTCTGTCTTTACCAGCACCAGAAAAAGAAAGTGGATCATCTTTGCCTTAAGGCGGTTTGGACTGTCATCATACACTGAAGTGAAAGTAAGGGGGAGTGAGGATCTTCATTATCTGGTGTGAGAATCCCCGAAAGTGGCAAAGTGAAGACGAAAAGACTTGCTTGAGTTTGTCATTTTCTTTGTCTTTTTCCAATCTAATTAAAGGAGCAGTGGAGAGAGATTGTGCTAACTGGGGAAATTGCTGTTGCACTCATCCCATGGTATATGTTGGCTTTATAACTCTAAAGGGCCTTGCCTGTACAATGTGCTCTGGGTGCGATTTCAACCCTTTCTCCTGTACCAAAGTAAATCACTTCACCTACTGAGCTATCCAGTCTGCATCACAGCCAGCTGGCTAGCATCATACAGACGAGCCGAGTATGGGCTGGAGGTCCCAGGATCATGTTTGAAAACACCTCCAGAGGTGAACCAGAACAACAAGTCCCAGAGCCAGTGGGACTTTCAGCTCCAGATGAACAAACCAGACATATTGGTGGTGGACAAGCAGAAGAAGAAAGCCACAGTGGTGATCCCAATGACAGACAGAATAATGACTCCAGCAGATTCCAGCAAGAACATCTTAGATCTCTTTCAGGATCTGTCTTGATCTCTAGTAGAACATAAGCCTTGGAGCAGGTTGGAACTGAAGCAGAATACCACCCAGACAGGGCTGTTTCTGGTCAAACAGGCATTTTTGAAAATTTAGCATTTCATATGTTATCTAAGGACAAGTGTAAACTTCCTGCAGTGGAAATTACCACAAAACACTTCTGAAACCATGCTCTTGTGTTGCTTTTACACTCAATAAGAAAAAAAGTTTCTCCAGATTTGTAATTTTTTCTTCATTGTTTATGTGCAAGTGTAAATATTGATATGAGACATTGATATCTTTAGACACGCATCCATTTCTGAATGCAGTGCTACTGATATACAAGTGAAACTAAAAAGAAAAAAAAAAAGTTCTATCAATGAACTCACTTACCCAAACAAATGGAAATAAAAACCTGCACTTTTCTGAATGCCCAGCAATACACACTCCAAATGTAAAGTAGGGTACTTTCAGATAGGGGTTTGCAAGAAATAGCAGCAAAGAAAGAACATTCTTACCAGCGAGTATCTGTGCAGACACCAGGAAAATGTCTCGAAGGTTACCCAGGGACACTGTAGCCTATTGACAAGCTCAAAAACCCCTTTATAAAAGACCAGCTGGTGGTTACAAACCACATTTAAGACAGTGGTTACAATAGCTGAAAACAGGATCAATCACTGTATTAACACCCTCTAATATTCCTTTATTGATTTGTTTGAGCTTCCGCAGTGTACGATAAATTCTCCAGAGGTCTGCAGTGCTCATCCTCTTATCCCCGACTATAAGATCAACTGAGTGTGACTGGCTAATCTTCCCCTCGGAGTTTTAACTCGACTTAAAATAGCACTTCTTTTTTCCTTGGTTATTCACAGATATACCCGCTGATGACAAAAGATTAGATTAAGTCCTCTTGACGACTTGCCTTTCAGTGTTCTGCAATTCATTTGAACTTTGTGTACTTTTTTGTGCTTTTTTTGTGGCTCAAAGTTTTCTTCAGATTTTTTGGTCTATTCTTGGTTCTGGAATCAACATTTGCCATGCTTTATCAGTTCACATCTTGTCTGTGTTCTGTTTTGTAGACTTGGAGGAAGCGCCCTCACGCCATTCAGCCAAGTGGAGTTTTTAATCATCCCAAAATTAAACCCAACCGGCAGTGCAGTAATTACTGTTAAAAATAAAATAAATTAATTAGAAATGTATTATCTCACACAAGATAAATGTAAACATAGAATGCCCACTGGTTGTTCTTTAGATTAAGTGACTGCTATGAATAACTGTTTACTATTAACTTACAGCATATTTACCAAGGCCTTTTTGCCTAACAGCTTTTAAGGGGGAAACTAAATATATGAGTGCATTTCAAAGATCTATGAGTAGGATTAAGAGTGGCAATGCTCGAATCAACATCAAAAAGAAAAATTTTAATAGGAGGTCAGTTTATTTTCGCCAGATAAACTTTTAGTGGTGTCTTGGACAAGGCATTAGAAAATAATTACAAATAAATAAATCCTGGTAAACAAGATGTATCCAGCTTTGGCTGTCTATTTTTGGACATTTGCATTGTTTTGTTAAGGAAAACTACATGGACCTAATTAATATAAAATACCCATGCCGGGTAGTAACATATTAAGGATCTGTTATGAGGCAAAAAAGGCATTTTTGATATCGTCATTGACTTTTTACAGCCAATGACGAAGGACAGAAATAAAACATACTTGTGGCTTGCAGATTTTAATACTAATGAATGTATGTGTTTATGTCATTTGTTAACTGATTTGCAATATCCACTGAATGGCAATGCCACAACACTATCCTGTTTGACATGTGTAGAAAGATGAGCGTTTACTACTCAGTCGGTTCCCTTTTAAAATGATGGATTTTACTGTCTTTCCTTCGACCAGCCGTCTTTGAACATGCTGTTATACAATGTTTCACCGCTGACAGGTGTCTGGAGAAGCAGAATGTACCCGGATCATCAACTCTGACTAAAACCTGTTTAAAGATTGCAGCCTGAGCCTTATTTATTTCAACTCCCCACACAACCTGCCTCTCTTGGCGGGGCTGACAGCAAGCTGAATGTGATCTGACCAGACCGAGGGAACAGCCTCACGCAAGCAGAGCAGCTGCACGCTCTTGTCCATATAAACTATATGAGAATGTTTCTTTTCATTGTTCGGAGAAAGATGTGTCCAAACAAAAATGGTGACCGCAAAAGCGTTGGTATCTGTTGACAGAAATTGAAGAAAAAATAATTTTCTGTATTGCACATTCACTTAACATTAAGAATTAGAGACTCTGCTGCTTTATCTCTATATAGATAGACTTAATATTTCTCTTTCCAAAGCGCATGCATGTTGGAGCACAATATTTATACAATAGGCCAGATCAGAAAAAAAACAAACACTGGAAATCGGGGGTGTCTGTGCTTTCCAGTATTGAGTTTTAAACAATAAAATAATTTAAAATGTTCAAATATTGCTTTGTAACAAGCAATACTATTGCAACACTAAGCAGTCGTTCGTTAGAGTCACCAGAATTTACAAAATGCTTGAAATTTCTATCCACTTCCATGGAAACATACACTTGTTATTCAGTTTATTAGCAAAAAAGTATTACATTTAATATTTTTATCTCAACCCTATTCAGGAGGACTCAAATTTCAGTCCTCTGACTGAACTTACTTACTTGTAATGACAAGTTACATGTTGATGAACTGAATGATGCTTTCAAGAATCGCCCCCCAATTAAGAAAACGCGTGGATGTGGACAGACAATGTTAATGAGAACAGAGTCGGTCATGACCTTTAAATGACCAGGGCCTTTACCTCTGACACACTACCTCATTGATCCATCAAGTAAACAGAACTCTTTCCACTTCTGCAGGATGAAAGAGTGATTAGATAAGGGGCTGGTGTGTGTGTGTGCATGTGTGCTGGGGGATATCTCTTCTTTGCAGGTATATTTGAGTAATACCTACTTGCTGATCTGTCCATACCAAACTGTATTAACCTGCTTTGTCGTTTTATTTAGGGATACATACCACAGTATTTTAAAAATGTATTTTAAAGCTGCACAATGTTGGAAAATGCCTTGATGATTGATTAAAAGATGGAGTAGATCAGAGGGTCCCAAGAATAGGGCTACCTTATCAAAGTGCGCCAGTCTCCATGACTAATCTCCTGTGCGTCTGCTGGCAACAGCTACCAACACTACTTTTGGTCATTGATAAGGTCTGTTGGCAAGCTTACTTCAAAATTGAGCTCAAATCCTCGATAAAATGATTTTTATACAGGTGGGACTCCCGGAATCAAAAGTGTAAAAAATGTAATTAAAAATGACTTAACCTTTCCTCTTCCCAAACTGTGCCTGGAGTACAACAATTTATTTATCTATTTTTCTAAATACACATTTTTTTTCCGGTGGATATGAAGCCAAATCTAAATAAATGGTTGATTGTGCTCATAAAAAACTGTAATAAAAAGAAAGTTAATAAGTAAATCTATACATATGTGTATATGTTTATACATAAATATGTCATCTAAATCTGTATATATAATATCCAACTAATTCTGTTTGCACATTATCTATCTATCTATCTATCTATCTATCTATCTATCTATCTATCTATCTATCTATCTATCTATCTATCTATCTATCTATCTATCTATCTATCTATCTATCTATCCATCCATCCATCCATCCATCCATCCATCCGTCCATCCATCCATCCATCCATCAATCCATCCATCTATCAATCTATCTCGCTCAACTTGTACCTCCTATTTCAAAGCCAGCAAGATGCTCTTGATGCTGTCTTTCCTAAATTACGAGCAGCTACCTCCCTCTCCCTTCCTGCTATTCCCAGGGTTGTGAGCATACTTGGTGGCTTTCTTCTCATAGGCTTCCTCGCCTCCTCCACACAAATACTGTAAATGCATATGTATACACATCATTTTAGAGACTACAAGTGGGAAATTATTTTCAACGGTAAAGAGGGTTAGAGAGATCAAGGGCTGCAATATCCATCTTAACCGCCAGATGTGGACAAGTCCAAAGTAGTATCTGACAACCTCTGAGACTATTTTATAAGTAAATTAAAGAGCACACCAGAATACAAGTGACACAAATAAAGAATTATGCAAACCCTTCCAGCAGATTTGACTGAATCTGCATCTTTGGCTGCCTAAGCTGAATTAGCAAAAGATTCAAGTCTAGATTCCCAAAGGATTCAATCAAGTGTAGCTTCCCTCGTATAAGCAGATTCACTGATGTCTATTACAAAGGGTCAAGGATATGTTATAACCCACAGTCAATTTCAAATTCATGTGTTGGTTTGTTAAGGCAGATGGTTGGATGAAGGAGAGGGCAGAACATACATCCTGTGAGCTGGGTGATGTGGCATAAATCATTATCCCTGAGATTAAGGCAATTTTATTTCGTTAAGGGCATTGTGTCAGACTTGATTTGTATTAATAACAGCAGGTTTTGGGGGAGACAAACAAGACAGGGTTTCTTTTTTGGTCCAATCATTCTAGAATGAGAGGGCTGAGGCCTTAGGGAACCTTTACGATTGCATAAATCATGATAAAGCACGGGTAATACGCAGGCTTCATATGCCACTCATGCAAATTGAATTACACATGATCAATAATTTGGATCCGTCTAATGATCACATGGGTGCAAGCACAGACTTCAGTAGAAGTGTTTATTTAAATATGAGGAAGGTATAATACAAATTTCATTTATATATGAGCTATGCTATGCACGAGCAAGGGCATTTTTTTCTTAGGGTTTTTCCAATCCATTTGGCAATGGTCTTATTCCAATGGTCTTATTCCATCATCTTTCTTTCCCTCCCTCTCCTTCTCTCTCTCCCTCTCTCTCACATCTCTCACATACACACTCAAATGCACACACAAAGACTATTGAATACTGTTCTAAAAATAAATGAAAATTTGGCAGTCATTTTGAGGACAGGGATGGTTAGATCTCATGCAAAAAAGTAAATATTATGTTTATATATATATATATATATATATATATATATATATTCGCTGTGGTGACCCCTGAAAGGGAAAAGCCGAAAGGAAGAGAAGAAGAATATATATATATATAGGGGTCACCACAGCGAATCAACCTCCGCCATCTAACCCTTCATATCTTCTCTCACTACGTCCATAAATCTTCTCTTCGGTCTTCCTCTAGACCTCCTGCCTGGCATCTCCAATTCCAGCATCCGTCTACCAATATAGTCCCTATCCCTCCTCTGTACATGACTGAACCATCTCAGTCTGGCTTCTCTGACCTTCTCTCCAAAACATCCAACGTGAGCTGTCCCTCTGATGGACTCATTTCTGATCCTATCCATCCTTGTCACTTCTAAAGAGAACCTCAACATCTTCATCTCTGCTACCTCCAGCTCTGCCTCCTGTCTTTTGTTCAGTGCCACTGTCTCCAAACCATACAGCATCACTGGTCTCACCACTGTTTTGTAAACCTTTCCTTTCATTCTAGATGAAATTCTTCTGTCACAAAGAACCCCTGAAACTTTTCTCCAACCATTCCAACCTGCTTGAACCCGTTTCTTAACCTCTTTTCCACACTCTCCGTTGCTCTGGACTGTTGACCCTAAGTACCTGAAATCCTCCATCTTCTTGATCTCCACTCCCTGTAGCCTCACCGTTCCGCCCGGGTTCCTCTCATTCACACACATATATTCTGTCTTGCTGTGACTAACCTTCATTCCTCTCCTTTCTAGAGCAAACCTCAACCTCTCAATATTTTCCTCAACCTGTTCCCTGCTCTCACTACAGATCACTAATTCATCTACAGACATCATGGTCCATGGAAATTCCTGTCTAACCTCATCTGTCAGCCTGTCCATCACCACTACAAACAGGAAGGGGCTCAGAGCTGATCTCTGATGAAGTCCCACCTCCAACTTTAACTTCTCTGTTTCACCATACAGCACACTTCACCACTGTCTCACAACCAGCATACATTTCCTGGACCAGTGTAACATACTTCTCTGCTACTCCAGACTTCCTCATACAAAACCAGAGTTCTTCTCTCGGCACCCTGTCGTATGCTTTTTCTAGGTCTACAAAAGCACAATGCAGCTCCCTCTGACCTTTTCTGTACTTCTCTGTTAGTATTCTCAAAGCGAATACTGCATCTGTGGTACTCTTTATAGGCATGAAGCCATATTGCTGCTCACAAATACTGACTTCTGCTCTCAGTCTAGCTTCCACTACTCTTTCCCATAACTTCATTGTATGGCTCATCAACTTTATCCCTCTATAGTTACTGCAATTCTGTACATCCCCCTTATTCTTAAAAATGGGCACCATCACATTTCTTCTCCACTCTTCAGGCATCTTTTCTTTCTCTAAGATCCTGTTGAATAATCTAGCCAGAAACTCTACCGCTGCCTCTCCTAGACATTTCCATACCTCCACAGGTATATCATCTGGGACAACTGCCTTTCCATTCTTCATCCTCTTCAATACCTTCCTCACTTCACTTTTACTAATCTCTGCTACTATGTGGTCTACAATAGCCACCTCTTCTTCCCTTCTCTCTCTTTCATTTTCCTCATTCATCAACTCTTCAAAGTACTCTTTCCATCTTCCCACCACTATTCTAGCATCTGTCAATACATTTCCCTCTCTATCCTTAATCACTTGGACCTGCTGTACATCCTTTCCATCTCTATCTCTCTGTTTTGCTTATATATATATATATATATATATATATATATATATATATATATATATATATATATATATATATATATGTCATTTTTCCAGTTGTAAAAACTTTCCAACTGACACTTTATAAGAATGAGAATGAGAATTTATTCGAATGTTATCCTTCAAACCCCCAAAACTCAGCCATCTAAAAAGTGTACAGAATGTGCATGGGGTTTGGGGTACATTTGTCCGCAATAATCGGTTCATTGGATAGACGCAAATACAGAGCTTCCAGGCTGTGCGGGCT
This sequence comes from Fistularia tabacaria, assembly GCA_901007705.1. Lineage (NCBI taxonomy): Eukaryota > Metazoa > Chordata > Actinopteri > Syngnathiformes > Fistulariidae > Fistularia > Fistularia tabacaria. The sequence continues at coordinate 62,308 of CAAKHD010013674.1, read as the reverse complement.
AGCTCTGCAGGATGCTAAAGCCTTTAAATTTCAGTTGCTTCAGGAAAGGAGTCAGTGCATATTTGCAGCTCTCAGCAGGTAGAGCATTGCCCTCCATGCATCTCTCTGATGCATAGTGTGTTCCACCATTTGAGTCTGGTGGTGCCGAAGGAACTTTCAATTTAAACCGTGTTGTAAATGCAGTCCCTCTGATGCTGCTCGGTCTAAGCATTGATTGTATGCGGTCATTCTCCACGTGAGTTAATCTCTGTGCAATCAAAAAGAACAGCCGAGGCATCTGACCTTTCTCTGTGAACTGAGTATTGAGTCAGTTTTCTTGTTCAATCTTTACTTATGGTTTTGTCAATTATCCCACCTCCTAATTACTCTCCGCCATGAAATAAAGCTGCCACATAGACACATAATCGCTAGCCTGAACAATGTGCATTTGCATGGGCCTGGAGTTCATTTGGTGTAATCAAAAGTCACAACTGACCGATCACACCATTCTTTATTTTAATGGGCTCTCACATGTCTTTTCGATATTTGTCTAAACTGCAACTCTGTAGGCTAAGTTTTACACACACCAATTCTCAGTTGACAGGTGAAAATAAAATACAATTGAGTCAAATGTAAGAGGACATGTTCATGATAAAATATGAGTCTGTAAGAGAAGCCAAAATAAAACTGGCTTGCATTTTTATACGAAGCCCAGAGAAAATTAGAGAACCTGCCTTTGAGATAATGTGGAGAAGCGACGAGAAAGAGTAAATTGCAAGCCACAGATGGCCTTGAGCTTTGATTACCATACCATGAGAAAAATCCATCAAATTCCTTGAACATGTCCATAATGTTTCCGGGCCTCTTAGACACACATAATCAGATCATGAAAATATTGCGGCTCCTGTTTTGCTCCAAAGGCCTCAAGTGAAATACACATGGTCAAATGCATATGGAGTGACCGAAGCCACGCATGAGTTGTGTTGCCCCGTGCACACACTATCGGCAACAGTACCTTTTTTTTCATTTACTAACTCAAACAATACCTCTCCGAGAAGTCATAAAACATTCAGAAAGCTAACTGCAAAAATTTGGGAAATTGCCCAGAGGTGTAATGTGACAATGACTAGTTGTCTATATTTGCGATCGAATGGTGACTGGTCCAGAGTTTACCCCGCTTCTCCCCCAATGACAGCTGGAGCTTGTGGATGCATAGCCAAACACAGCAAAATGGAGTGGTACCACCAGAAGTGCAGGCAGGGGTACATTATCAAGAGCCCCTCCATCGCGGACGTGTTTGTTATTGTCCAAAACGAACTCGGAACGCGGAACTTGGAAGTGAAATGAACACCGTCCTCTGGTGGATGTACTGCTTGACAATCATGGCAACACAATGAATGCATGGGAAGTAAATAAGCCGATACTGTGACAGAACACACTCACAGACCCAGGATGTGTGAAGTAACTCTCCTGAACGCATGTTTTCTAAACATTCAGTGTGTGTATACTCCAATACAGGGAAGAATCCTTGTTGGTCTCCTTCTTGTGGCAGTTTGAGTTTCAATGCCGCTGACACAAACATATGAGTTCCTGAGCCCCCTACACCTACAACCGCTCACTCTAAATCCCTCCATTCAAGAAGGGAGAGACGGTTTGAAACCTTCAAATATTTTTACAGGAACCTAAGAAGACGGGTAATGTGACCAAATCTTTGCCCTTGACACTTACTTTCTACGCCCTTGAACAAGCCTCGGCACTTATTATCCGCATCTTCGCTTGTATTCAACTGCTGCCAGGAATCTTCTGCTGCACCATCCCTCTCTGCAGCTCAGCTTGATCTTTTTAAGCCTCGCCAAAGCGCTCGCTGTTGGCTGGCAGTATACATGCCACGGAAAACACATCACTGGTACGAGCGCACAAAAGTTCTGTCGCTCAGCAAAGCTATAAACTTCAGAGAATGTGAAGCATTTAATTAAGAGCACTAGGCTTAATCAACTTTCTGTGAATTGAGCTGGCAAGGGCTTGGATGTGAACATTTTCAACTTTGTATCATGAGGGAAACCGTCACAGTAGGTTACTGTATTGCATGTTTCGACAATAATAAACACATATTTTAAGATAAAAAGGACAAGAAAAAACAATACCTCAATAATTACCAAACCAAAGATTATTTTGATTAAACAAACAAAATCCAGTTCCAAAAAAGGTACCTGGAACTAAGGTGGCTGGGATAAAGTTTCCTGCACAAGCCACTATGTTTAAACCAAATTCATGAAATTCATGACTGGATATCCGGCCTACCTTTAAACGTAAACAAAAAGGATTTAGAAGGATTGTTGAAATGAGTACTTGCAGGACTTTTTTGATGTGATATTCTCAGAGGTATATAATCTGCTGTATTACTGTGCTCCGAGTCGGACATTCTCGTTCCCTGATTGGTCGCTACAATTGCATTTTCTGCTACCCTGAGACCGAGTTGTCATCACTTGCGATGTTTAAGTCAGCAGCTGTTGTTTAACGCAGTGTGGAAGTCTAAAATTGACCAGAGCAATTTTCCTTGGTAATTTGTCCAGCCAGGCTACCTGACAAAAAACTGAATACATTTCAAACATTTCTCAGGAAAAGAGAAACCTGATTTTTTTTTCCTTATCTAAGAACGTTTTAACCAGCACTCCTCCTGTGACATGGCTCGTTTCCAACTCACACTATAAACATTCTGTTCCTTTGCTCAATCTGCTTCCGTCGCCATTGCAGAGCCTCAATTCATTGACAGCAGGTGGTGTGGGCGGAATCGTTTGGAGCTGAGTTTTAAACAAAAAAATTCATTCAACATCTGCAAGTCATTTGAAAGTCTTGCCAGTTGAATCGGCAGAACATGATGAAGGCATTTATTATTAATTAGTTTTGCTTTTCACTTATGGAATTTCATCTTTTATATTTTTTCTTGAACACAACTGCGTTCCCAGTCATACACCTTTTATACAAAAATGACAACATAAGGTAGGACACATCAAAGGGCCAGCAATGATACATCAAAGAGTATATTGTTTAAAGATTTCTCCAGGCTAAGACTAAAAAAGCATGTGAAGAACTAAACAGATCTAGTCTACAGTAGACTACAGTAGCTGGCATAATAATCCAGTAGTGTAATCAATATATGTGTGTATGTGTCTATTTTTGTATAAATGTATGTTCACACACACACATATACAGTATATACGTGTGTGTGTGTATACATATATGTATGAAAACCACATAAGGGGTAGCCCTTTCTCTTTATCAACTCTCCATTGATGTGTGTTTCCAACTTCTTTTCCTGTGTGTGTGTGTCTGTGTGTGTGTGTAATTCTGAACTAATGATCATTATTATTAGTATGAACCATAGGCTCCTTGTAAAGGATCAACAAAGTGCCTAACTAAACTGTAACAAACCTAAAACCTTATTTTTGGATATAACCAACTAATTTTATATTTACCACATTTTAACCATAACCCTATTAAAACCACGTCCGTCTCTCACCTCAAGTTGACTCACCTGCCGCCATATAATCGGCCAACCCTGTATTGCCACTTGTTATCTGTCTCGGATGATTGGGCGAGTTTGATCTCACATCTACTTGACCAAGACGTGAAAACAAAATGGAAACACAATGTGCAACTTGATTTGTCCCACACTCGTATCCACTGAAATGAGGAGTCTCTTTCCATTACTTCTGGAGATATCACCCCAATTATGTTTTTTGTGAGATTAATTTTTAAAGGTGATTCTTAAAGTTGACATTGAAGGCTGTCATCTGTATTGTCAAATCGTTGAATGCTATTTTGTCACAGTGACTTTAATTACACTCAGCAGCTGTCATGAAATAATAATGACATTAAAATCAAGAAATGAACCCTACCTTTTTATCAAGAATGAACTTTTGCTCGTTGTGTTGAGTCTTGGATTTTGGTTTCAGGGATAAGCTTACAATAGGCAGTAATTAATTCAAATTTTCTCACCAACACTGCATAAGACAGGGTTACAGATCATCGACAATGCTTAGATTCCTATTATTTGCACTTTCTTTGCAAGGTATTTACCTGCAATAGCCCTCTGGTCGCAGAAACACTAACTGCAGATCCTTAAGCGATAGATGCTCTGTACAGAAGAATGAGCCACAAACATAACTTGATGTTTTACATAGATTTTAAAATGGATATAGCAAAGATTTCCAGGTGATTTGTTCATGACTGATGTATTAGTCTATGTGTAACTTTAAAATTTCTATTTAAAATGCATTCATGGGGGGTGGCGCAGTGGTTGGTGCTTTGGCCTCACAACACGAAGGACCCGGGTTCAATTCTGACAAAGGGAGCTTTCTCAGTTGGCATGTTTTCCCGTGCATCGGTTTCCCCTGGGTTTTCCAGTTTCCTCCCACAGTCCAGAAAAATGCAGCAAGTTAATTGGGAAAATTGCCCGGAATGAGTGAGTGATTGAATGGTCGTTTGTGTGTATATGTGGCCCTGTGATTGACAGGCATACAGTCCAGGGTATACCCCGCCTCTCGCCTGATGACAGCTGGGATAGGTTCCAGCATCCCCCGCTACCCTGAGTGCAGGATAAGCGGCAGACAATGGATGGATGGATGGATGTATACACAGTGTTTTCAGACATTGCAAGCCTTCCACTGTTTACTCCCTGCAAATTTAGGATGATAACTCATGAGTCATTTATACAGCAGTGTGCCTAACAGTAAGAACCCTCGGCCTTTATGGGGATTGCGAGATGATGGTCTGAATACACTGCATTTCAGCATGAGTATTACGAATACCAATTAAAACCACTTCACGCCACCTTCCTGACTGTGACTTTCGCAAAAATATGGTTATGCGTCAATTAACTGACCTGATTGGATTGGACAACCCTCAAACATATTCGTGCCGTGTAGTTTGGACCGCAGGCTACTAACGCTTTAATTGAGGCCCTGGGAGTTTTGTGTGGAGACAGGTGGTGACGGACTTTCCACAGCTACAAACTGCAGAGGATGTGCGGGTTTAAATAAGTCCCTTGCAGCAATCATAGTCGGGCCTTCAGAGATCACTGTGTTACATTGTTGTTGCCCTTCAACACATTTTGGACTATCTTTTTCTGCGCTCCAACAACACGGAACATAAAGGTTTTTTATATCTCATTAATGCTCAAATCTAAAATTAAAACAAATGATTGATTTGTGAGAAGAACAGGTCACCGACTCACAATCTGTGAAGAATTGAATTAAAAAAAAAAATGTATATTAGAGTTGCAACAATGACAGCTTACAGCCTTAATTTATGAATATATATACAAATATATATACATAATGTGTATTGATTTGCTAGCAGAGCTGTTCTTTTGACAAGAAGAGGTATCACTACATACACTACAATGGACAAAATTGCTTTTGTAATGTGAAGGATAGAGACCCTCTCCGTCCAACTTTATTGAAATAGACTCAGCATGCCAAAAACGATTTGACAAGTAGTTGATGCTGTGCATGTGACGGTCCATGCCTGAAACAAGTCTGTATTTGTCAAAAGCTCACGATCGCCTAAAGTTAACGGGTGCCTCTGTCCAATGTGATGCCGTCAGACAAAAATATGTACGTCATTTTGACAGTTTCTTCTTCGATGTTGTCAGTCATCAGTGACAGATAAAGCACTCTCTCATGGGAACATTGAGGTAAATAAGTTCATTATAAAGATACTATAAATAGGTTTTTGGTTTGTTTGAATCAGCGTTTCCTGGTTTTCCAGCATGGTTTGATGGGCTCAAGAGAAATCTCATAGTCTTTGGGCAAAAACAATCACTTGATACAGTACTATTTTTGTTTGTCTTTTTTTCCCTTTCCTTTACAGTGTATATTTATGAACAATTACAATTCAACAAATAAGCATTCCTGACACTTACAGCTTTAACACAAATAAGAAAAATGCTATGAGACGAGCAGGCACTCAGTGGAAGTTCCTTATTTTGCCGGTGGCTACCAGAATGCTAAGTAGCAAATCAAAATTGAAATGATGAACGGGTCACCCATTCTGTGAATAATAATTCAAACAAGTGGCTGAGTACAATTCCTCAACTCTGTTGGTGAGGGTGACAGATTACATGCAAATGGTGCCAGGCAAAGAAGAGAGCGTTACAGGCATTAGCTGCGTTCAGTAAAATACACAGCTCGTATTGTGATGCCAAACTGCTAAAGTGACAATCTACAAAATTATTGTGACTGTGTGTGACAGAGCCAGTGTTTACTGTTATGCTGGCTCTGGATCCAGCCTTTTTTGTTTACTACGGTTACTCTTGCCACAACAAATAATGCTAACTATAAAATCAATAATCAGTGTGCATGTGTGACTTTTTTATAGCCGTGAATAAGAATTTGGGAGGGCGAAGACCCCTATAGTTTTCCATTCTTCACTTTTCTTGTCTAAAATCTTCTTTTCCTTTTGGCTGTTCCCATTTGGGGTCCCCACAGCCAATCACCTGCCGCCATCAAACCCTGTCCTCTGCGTTCTTTTCTCTCATGCCAACTCACCTCATGCTGTCTTTCAATCCATTCATCACTCACACACATTGATTTCCATTCATCTATATTTCTTTCTTATCTTAGTCAAGCGTAATGACGCTTTCAAACTAAAATTTTACCTGCAACCTAACAACCAATTAGGTTTTGGGTTCTTAACAGGGCTTATACATCAATCAGTAAAGTCAGCATTTGCTTCTGGTTGTTTAGGCTGTTGTCAGAGATAATATAACTTTTCTTTTATTGATTCATCTCTGGACTGTATCATAAAGTAATCAATACATATATACTAAATGGGGGTACATTCTTGTCAGTGTCTCTCAGACCCCAGGGCTTCACCTTCATACATTCACTCTAAAAAATTAAAAAACTGAATGAACGGTTATTAAGATAGTTGACAATTAAATTAAAAGCTGACAAGGAATGAATTAATCGTTATAGTTAATGGACATGCGTGGGAGACTCATCATTCTTAAGAAGATTAAACCATGCAAATGATCTCAAATGAGATTTGTAATAAGCGGCTATTCTTGAGGGAGAAAAATGTGGCTTTGGTGAAAAAAAGTTCTCATTTTTTCTTTTCATCACCCAGTTTTCAACAATTAATAGACATGATTAAGCAAAAAGAGTTCCAGTTATCAAATGGTTAAATTATGGTGTTGTCTGACAATGTGGCAATAGAGACGATAATAATCAAAATGTCATTAGTGTGTTGTCACCACAGTTGTTTTTATATAATTATATTTCTGACATCTGAATTTCATCTGCTTTAATGTAAATGCGACTAAAAATGAATACATTCGAAAATCCAGTTGTTCTAGACTGGTCTCGACGAGGGGTGTCAAACGTACGTTCCGCGGGCTGGTACCGTAGCCCCCCATCCAATCCAACCAGTGGAAAAAATCTACAATATGAAAAACCACATAAAAATCATGAACTACATTTTAGAATAAAAATGCAGTTCCTATATTGTCTGCTAGGGACACACTCGTTTAGTCAGTGTAAGCAACGTGGAACAATACTATGTGACTCAGAACTTTCAGCAGATGGTAATGCGGCTTCTGGATCTGTAAATAGCATTTTGTCTTATTGTTAGAAATTGACCTGCTTTTCAGTTGGCCCAAACACCCTCATCAGCATGATGTCGTCAAAAAAGAGAAAAGTGGACAACGAGTGTAGGGTTTTCCAAGAAAAATTGACCATTTCTTATTGGTTTGTTTCTTATTTTGAGGTTAATAAGAAACCTGTATGCTTGATGTGTATGCAGCAAGTTTTGGTGCTCAAGGAATATAATCTTTGGCCCCACGATGAGGCTAGCCATGGCGAAAAATACCACAAAATTCACGAAGAACTGAGAACACAGAAGATAAATGAATTATTGTTGGATTTGAGGAAACAGCTTTCACCCGACAGGTCAGTGACAGTGCTGTGAAAGCCTGATCGCCAGCAAAATACCGTTAGCATAAAAGTCGTACTCTGATGGGGTTCATAAAAAGTTGTATGCTCAAGGCTGCAGAAATCGTGTGTCCTGAGAAACGACAAACTTTTTCCAACATTAGCCTGATGGGGAATACCATGGCAGATAGGAATTTTCAAACTATCAACGGACGTGGACAACCAATTGAAATGCAAAGTGTAGTCATTTGTCGCCTTTTCTGTTTCAATTGATGAGAGCACTGATATTACGGATGTCGCTCAACTGACCATATTAATTTGTGGAGTTGATGAGACTTTGACTGTCACAGAAGAGTTTTTTTGAGTTGGTGCCTATGTTAGACACCACAACAGCTGAGAACATTTACCGAGCTGTTGTTGGTGAGCTGGACAAGGTCGGAGTGGACTGGTCACGTGCTGTCAGCCTTGCTAGAGATGGTGGGCCTTTGATGATTGGGAAGAAGTCCGGTGTTGTGGCAAAATTCAAAGACAAACTACGAGCTGCTAATGGAGGGGGTTGTTTTTGGACATGTCACTGTATTTTGCATCAGGAGACATTATGCAGTAAGTCGTTAAAAATGGATCACATGGAGGTGGCTGTCCGAGCCAGAGGTCTGAATCATTGTGAGTTTGACTGTCTTCTCAGTGACAGTAACATGAGCCATGGTCTTCCATACCACACTGAAGTTCGATGGTTATGCCGAGGTGCTGTGCTAAAGCGCTTCTTTGATCTCCGTAAAGAAATCAAACAGTTTATGGAGAAAAAAGGTAAAACTGTATTGGAATTACAATGCACACAATGGCTGCTGGACCTTGCATTTATGGTTGATCTTACAGAGCATTTGAAATTGGGCGCAAAAAAATTGTCACACTTATTATGAGAGCATACATGCATTACAAATTAAAGCTCACTTTATGGGAGAAACAACTTGGAAGTGGGGACACTGCTCATTTCCTCTGTCTGAGAGATGTATGCATATCTAGCGTCCATGCTGAAATGTGACCGTACAAAGACAAGATTGCGGGATTGCTGTGGGAGTTTTAGAGACGATTTCAGGTCTTTAGCGAACTCAAGACAGAATTTGCGGTTTTTCAATCACAGTAAAAGCTTCTGATTTGCCCTCCGACATGCAACTTGAAATAATTGATTTGCAGTGCGATGTAGAATGGAAGAACAAATTTGCAAATGTGGGCTTGCACACATGCTTTCAGTATCTCCTTCCAGGCTACCCAAAATTAATAGCACTGGCTGCAAAAATGTTTTGTATGTTTGGAACAACCTACCTTTGTGAGCAAGTTTTCTCATTAATGAACATTAATAAAACCAAGCCGCGCACAAAGCTCACACATAAGCACTTAACGGACATTCTGAAATTGTCTGCTACCTACATGATGCCTGATATTGATGCACTTGCAGAGGCTAAAAGATGCCAAGTTTCAGGAGGTAATACAAAGCAGGGATGAATCCTGTAAAATGTTACTGTAAATATTGTTTGCACGATGAAAAAAACAGCAGCAGCTGAATTAAATTTTGCTGTAGTAAAAACTGTATAATTTGGTGTTAGTCAACAGATTCACTACAAATGAGTTTGGTTGAGTGGAATACATTTTCTAAGGCATGCCATCCATGTTGTGTATGTAGTGTTTAATCTATATTTCTTATATTTTCTACATTTCATACACAAACAAGGTAAGAAACAAGTTCTCTTCCTTGATTGTCTGTACAAAATAGCAAGCCTGTGACTAAATATTTTGTGCCATTGTACAATCACTGGGATCTGTGGTAATGCACAATTCACACAAATAAATGTTCAACTGAGGCATAATGTTGTTGAAAGTGCACTTGCTTTTCTTAATGAATCTCAGGTTATTCGTAATGTATTTTTCAAAGGAACAGATCATTACATATAAAGAATCTTATTTACCTGTTCTCCTTTACCCTAAAAGAAAGGAAAAAATTTAGACTTAGTGTTACTTCTGGGTAATTATGCTATGATTTTATCAGTCCGGCCCCCTTGACATCAAATTAGGCTGTATATGGCCGCTGGACCAAAATGAGTTTGACACCCCTGGTCGAGATGCATTTTCAACAAAAAAAAATAGTAAGTAAGTGAGTAACATAGTTAATAACCATCAGTAAAAATAAACTGAATAAAAATCTAGAAATGCATTTTTACTAGATTATACCTATGTTATAAAGTGTTTTCATAAATAATCCGGGGCTTAAAATATAAATATGATCTTTTTTTCATTTACAAGATATTTGCAAAACCTTTATTTGAGCTTGAGACTGAATTAACTGTTGTCCACACAGCTGCACTAATATATCGAATAAAAAAATTGTAAAGGGAAAGGGGGAAAAAAAGCTCCTTGCAGCTTTAGGACTTCACATGTCCAGGCAGCAGCTGGAGTACCACTATCGCTCCCTGTGTGTAGATCAACACACACAGATGGACGGAGTAAAGGTTTCAAAGCCTTCTGTATGCACGGGCTCCTATTCTAGATAATGTAAACAAGTGGTGGGAGTAGTGAGCTCAGTGGCAGCAAAAAGGAAATTACATATGAGCTCTATAACAGGAGCTCGCCATCAATCTGATAACACAAAACGGCCCTTTACTTCTGCTAAGACAATATCTCGTATTAGGAGACGCCAGAAAGCCCTGCATTCCTTGGTCTACTGTTAAAAAAGGCGGCAATGAGTCATGAAATCAGCTTTCAAGCACATTGCAGTTTGTCATTTTGAGGATAGTTGGAATTAGATCCGGCCAGCTATAGGATTTGCTCCTATCGTGTGGTTTCCTCACTGTAATCCATGCTGTCTGCATCCAGATACCCAGGAACTAAAAATGCCAGCCACAATGTTATGTGTCGTGGATTAACATTTTGGGGGGGGGGGATTGGGTCGCCAAAGTGCTGCTTCTGGATGCACTTAAGAGCGATAGCTAATTGCCTCATTCCACTAGACACAAGTTGTGTTGCTAAAACGCTGGACCGTTCTATAACAAATTTGTATTGACCCCATGTGTCAATGGGACTCGTCTGTAGCTATCATCCACCTTTTAAGTCAAATTCAGTTCTGCTCACTACCACAAATAATAAAGTCCCCCTGGGATAATAGCCGGCGTTTCTAATATATTACGGCACATTGCTGTATAAAGGAAAAGTCACGGCTAACCTTCACAGATGAGCCGATGGTTTTTTTTGGGGAAGTATTCAAAAAAAACTTCAAATGTCCCTCTGGGTTCAGGCTTGCCGCGCCTGGTCTGGATTCCTTAATATAATTCCAGAAATCTGCCCATAATTCAAGAGTAAATTGTAAAGGTGGTTATGGGGGTGGTGGGGTGGGATAGAGGGGACATCTCATCCCTCCACGAAACAGTGACAGCCTCCGTAAAACATAGAGGGCGAGGTTGAATGGGGTCATCCCTGTGCACGCTGGGAAAAGACAAACTGTGAATTAACATTGAGGACCTGGAGGTCAAATAGGGGATAATGTGATAAAGCATATCCCCAATGAGGGTTGTGATGGGAGGGAGCTCCTGCACTCTGAAAAAGGAAGCTGTAATGTCACAACAGTCGGGGCCCTGTGTGTATTCCACAAGTGGGGTTAAAACTAATCCCCTAATCCCCATAAAACTGAAGAAAAGTAACATAGTTATGACATAAAAAGAGTCAAGTCTGAAGTCACAAGTCATTTTCTCTCTATATCTCTTTCCGAACATGAATGAATACGATTCTTTCCGTCTCCGGGTCAAACAATGAATCTTCACTCTCTCCTGTCAAATTGTTGAGTTTAACTTATTTCATCCTAGCAGCAAATCAGAAGATTTAAAATCAATGTTTCTCTAATTCTATAAAAATACTGTGCAGTACTTCTACCAATGAAGAGCGGGCTTTTCTGAAATACTGTCCTAATTTGTACAATGAAATGAAAGAACCTATTGAGCTAGTAATACTACAAGCGAATTTGGGTTATTGACTTGAGACAGGGGTCATTTATGGACTTAGAACAAACGAAAAAAAAGGAAAGAAAAAAAGGCTATTTATTTACATAAAAAACAATTCAAAAAAGAAGCAACAGAGACAAAAGACTTGTCTGCCTGTAAGTAATTACCACTTACACAAGCAACCTGAATCCAGTTAAATCCTATGAATGCACGTAAATCTGTTGTTATCCAGATAAGTAGCTTAGTCGACTTTGACTGTGTTTTCTTTGTCATACTGTTACCTACACAAATGAGGCAAAAACTCCAATTTAACTACTGAACCTGATTGAACGCTCATTATCATTTAATATTAATATATCGTGTTATATATTTAGTAAGCCCCAGACCATATATGATACCAAATGTAGAAGATGGCATATAATTAATGGACTCTTTTCACCAAATCTGTTTCATGACAAATGTCTCACATCTATGAATTGAGATTTTTTTTCCCTGTCATTGCACACTCAGAATAATAGATAGAATAGTTACCTGAAATAAAGATGTTGTGATGAAAATAACAGTTGTTCTTCTTAGATAGATATATAGCTGTAGACCCCCGATGACTTGAGAAGAACCAAGAGCGAAGAACTGTAATCCATCGCTCTGACAGGCTGGCAACGGATCAGTGGTTCGTAAAAAATAAGTAATAAATTCCAAATATTAATTGGGGAAAAATGGAAAATGTTGGTTGTTACCACAGTGCAAAATACAGATTATGAGTTTCAAATATTTACAAAGTATGCAAACGAAACTTTAAACTGCTATTTGCTAAAAAAAAATTCCAAGGGCCAAACACAGAGGGGGTCCAGTTGATTTCTGGTTATATCTGCTGCTCCCAGAAAAATTCTCAGCAAATAATTGGCAAAAAGAATAAAAATGAAAAAGTGGCATACTAAATGTAAACCCCTTTGCCCCCCCCCCCTTGAGATCCCACCCCGCCTTTGAGGATAGCAAAAGAGAAACACCGGCATATTTTTTTAAGTGCATTATCATACTGGATTTAGCTTCTTCTTTTCATTTTCAGACATTGAATGCCTATTAATTGACTACTAAAACACCCATGGTGCTTCAAAGCATAATATCCATATCTCACGCGCAGGTTTTATAAATTTCATTTTGTATGATTAAAGATTAAATAAATAAAAGACGGTCTCGCTGGATAAGCAGTATAGATAATGTTTTCTATCTGTGGAAAATGTGTTGAAGTGTGGATTTTGGGACTCAATGACCCAAATACCCATGACCTGAGCATTTTTTTTAAATTATTTTCTCTGTGTATTTGATCAGGATGGTACAGTTCTACACGCCTCCAACAGGTCACATTTAATTCAACTGACGTGCTAACCTTGAATTTAATAGTTATTGCTAATCACCCGCAATTGTTCATGTTTGGGCTTAGCTTTGAATCAGAACTCTAAATGCTGACACTGTGTTGGTCTTATACAGAAAAAAACAAACAATAAAAATCCCCATGATGCTATAATTCATCATTTCATAGCTGAATGTCACAAGCTTCGATTGTACGGTTTGATTAGACTACAACGCTATATCTTTTGCCTGTGTTTTCATCTAGTGTTTAGGTGTAAATCTGTCAATGATAGAAGACAACAAGCAGTTCTGTCTCCATTTTTGGAGACAAGAAAGGGTCCAAGGGCGGAGAACTCCAGTTACAAGTTCTCCAGGACCCTTCTGCTACTCTTTTAGCTATTATCATGTAACAACCATTAACACAAATGCCCCTGCACATAACACTTGTGAATCTGTCTGCATAACCAGAAAAATACATTTCTTCTTTAAATTGTGACACACTGTAAATCTTCATGTTCTCTGCATAGCATGTCACACACCTGTATGCACACACATAACTCATGAGGGGAAAGATTGAGTGCTGTGTATTTTTTTTTTCATACAACCCCATGATTTAAAAGACTCAGAGGAAAATGTCTATTACTATTACTCGCAGATGGAGGACCTTAATCATCATGGTAAAGCTTAGAGAATAACCTTGGTTATAACTGAAAAAAAAAAAAGTTGAATATATGAATAAGTGTCTAAGTTTGTATGTATGCATGAGTAGGTATGAATTTTGTCTCTCTCCATGGAAGACTTCTTGTGGGTGACTGCATTTATGAATTCTACAGACAATTTCGTTTTGGAGGTCAAATCTGCGAGTACAGCCTGCCACTGCATGTCCCAATGTGTGAGTAAAATTCAACAAATAACTGGGAATAAGACTCTCCTCGCTTTCTGAGCAATGTTAACCCGTGCTCCGGCGCAAAATGAAGCCAAGTCAAGTCGCAGCCTGTCAAGGCAGAGTCACAGTGTATCCTTATTGTACTGCAGAACTTGAACTATTGTGAACTTGTGAATTCGCACAAGGCGACAAACAATGGTATGACGACTGCTGCCTAGTCATCTCAGCCTTGAAGATATTCTGTTTATGACTACATTTTGCAAATTAATTAAATTAATATGTTGACTTGCTTTCACTTTCATATGCCAGTTATAGTGCAAATTATCATAATCCGCAATTGTGACCTTCATTTGAGAAGTCCTGGATTATTCATTGTGTCATCCAAATGGGGCTGTGAGGGACGCGTGTGTAAATGACAGATGGCCTGTCATCGTCACTGCCATTGCCTTGACACTGGAGAGGAAATAAACTAAAGGTGTGTTACTTCCTATGTGGGAATAATTTATTTTGGACTGAAAAGCATTTGTCTGCCTCAAGTATGTCTTTAAAGATGTTTTGTGTGGTTGTCGTTCAGTTCCCTCAAGTCCCCAAGTCGTCACCTGCCCCCGCTTTTTGTTGTATCCGTTTTGAGTCACTTATCATAATATATTCGGCCAGGCAATTCAGGCACAAAATATGGATTCCACACATATTTGTGCTTTGTTTCAAAATGATTCATGTCTTGCATGTTTTGGCTACACTTGGCATTGTTTAATTTTCATTATCGATACATCCGATGGTCATTCCGTTGATTTTCTCATTTAAATAATTTGTTGAGCTGAAAAAAAAATATCTATGGAATCTATTTTAAATTAATTAAAGGTAGGCGGCGCATTGTTTAGCACCCCCACCTAACAACACCCAGGTTTACTGTTGCATTCCGACTTGGCTTAAAAAATTGTCGGGTTGATGTAGGTGTTAATTGGAGACCGTAAATTGGCTAAACGTTCAAATGACAGTGAATGGTTGCATGTTTCTATATGTAACCCTGTAATCAACTGGTGGTTGGTCTCGTCCAAAGACAGCTGGGATAAGCTCCAGCCCCCCCACGCTACCATTTGTGCAGGATTAGCAGTATAGATAACGACAGAATGAATTCATAAATGAAATATCGCTGAAAATACCCCAGACTCTAAAGTCTACTCCAGATTTAGTTTACATGGCAGTATGATTTTTGCCACAAGCTTTTCAATGTTGCACTCGCTTTACCCCGCTGTGCATCTGCCAGTGTTTGTGCTGCGTGACAATGCAGCCTGTTATTTAAAGACATTATTTGCACGGCTATTTGGTTCTCTAGAGAATACTTACAGTAGCGGGAGAGCGTGTCTTGGAGGCTCTCAAGATAAACAAGAGTTTTTTTATCTTGAGAGCTTCTTGAAAGGGTATGTTTCTCTTGAAAGGTTATGTTTTTGTATATCGGTACATTTTTGAAAATCATGAGTCAGGATGAGTCTGGCGGAAAGAGCCTTATGTAGCTTCAGCGACAGATTATTTGCTGTATCTAGTCATTATCTAGTTTTTGGTGAGCTTTGGATAATAATAGCAAAAAGAAAGTTATCTCTAAAGGCTTTGATCGGATTACAGTCAGGTCCTTCACCCCGGCATTGTGTTCCCCTTGCTTTTGAATGTGTTTGGAATCGCCAAAGGAAGGGATAGTTCAAATGCTGAGTCATTTTCTCCACCATCATTTTTCTGCAATCGCTCGTCACTGACACCCGTTCGAAAAGAATGAATCAGTGGGCTGTCACCTTTTGGTTGTTCAGCAGAATATTGCGCTCATATTTCATCCCAGCATTGATTAATTTTGAAGGCTGTGGATGGACATACCTTTGACTGAAACTGTTCTCCTTCCTCCGACAGTGGAGGGTAACGACCCTGTGACCTTCACTTCTGACATCCTGGCTCACTGTCCACGCCACTGGGTTACTGGCTCGGGCCCCAAGGAACGCCACTCCATCCTTCAGCTTGACCCTGAATCACACAAAGACACAAACAAACACACACAAGGGCACAGGTCAGAAATGACGTTTAGAAAAGTTACATTAAATACATTCTATGGTGAAGAAAGAATCCTCACCATCCTGGTGAGACAAACTGTTTTAGAAAGCTGCACAACCCCCTTAAACTCTTTTCGTCTGCCAGATGGTATTCCTAAATAAAAGCGATCAATCATGGAAGTGCATTAACAGTCTCACCAATATCTCAAATCACAATTGGTTCTGTCTCAATATCTGCTCAGCACAGGTGTGGCAGAAGGGACATTTCGATTAGTGATGTGGTACACATTTCTGGAGAAGTTTTCTGCTGTTTCGTTGGTAGGCAATATGGATGGTTGTAGATGAGATCTATATGAATAATGAGTGAATGTAATTAAGGATGTCTTGTGTCTGCCATTTCATCCCACTTACATTCATCATTAACAAGATTAAGGCAATGTAATCGTCTGACTCATTTTGGGATAACAGTACATGAAATGAAATTAAACACACGTCACTTCATCCCTGGAAAGTGGATAGGTGCCTGTTTGGGAGTTTGTCAGTCATTAGCCCCGTCTGCACTCTCGGAACTTTTTGTAGTTCCAATAACCTTTTCAGGATCAAGGCCGGTTGTTTGTGCATTCACAAAGCATAGGAACGAGAGACCATGGACCTCAGTTCTCCGAACCATTTCATTTCTACTCTAAGGCGGGGACTTTTTATGGTTCCATAGGACCTCATATGACGTAGGTGCTTGGTAGATTGGTAGAACTCATAAGCCACACCCATTACATACAACAAAAGACAGAACCAGTGAGAAACGGACCGACTTAGGAGCAAAATTAAAAACACTGAAACCCATCTGATAGACCATGGTTGATATTCCCGCCATAAAGAACATTAAAACTGTTGAAACTTTGCTCTCTATGTAGTCCGTGTTGTCTCCTCTTCTTTGCATTGGTTTGTTTTTGGGTGTGTTGCTTCAGGTGCACTTCATAGATGCTTGCATCACACCGGTCCGTATGGTGGTTCCTTACTGGTTGTGGGAATGCAAAACTTAAAGGTTTGGGAGGGGGTTGTTCCTGGAACAAAATTCAAGCTGGACAGCTCTTGGAACTGCATTCTTGGAACTTTTTTTGTTAGAATCTGGCCATAATGAAATAAACAAAGAGCCACTTTTAAGTCCATGCATGAGGCAGGGCTAGCAGAAGTTCATAGAGCCCTTAGTCTGCCCACTTACATGTGGGAGAGTCTTTTCAGATGGCTCACACTGCTGGTCCTGCTTTGGTCCATGCAAGCTGGATAAATTCTGACGGGCCTGCACCATCCTTGGAGTTTTAATCAGCAGCACATTCCAGTAAATGTAATGTCTCTACTGTAAAACTGCTTATAACTGGTAACAAATATTGTGTTGAAACTAGGAGGGGGGCAAAATAGAGCAGAAATTATATCTCTAATAGATTTTTGGAGGAGTTTCATTCCTGGTTGTGAGGACACCCCATCATTTCTCACGAGAGCTTATTTGTGAAGGGATGCTTTAAACTTTTGGCTAGTACTCAGTTGGGATCCATGGCCTTTCCTTCTATTCCTGGCTCCGGATGAATCTAAAGTTATACGAGGAAATTGTACTGAAATGACATGCTGTGGGGAGCAAATATATTGAAGGACTAGCCCGGGATAGCCAGTTATTTTAGACACATCAATATTCCAACACAGCGGCAGCAAGGATGGTGCAGTGCTTAGTGCTTCTGCCTCGCAGCAACAAGGTCCAAGGCTTGCTTCTGACAGGAGGCCTCTCTGTGTGGAGTTTGCATGTCTTCCGTATGTCTGCACAGTCCACAGTCCAGAAAAATACAGTAGGCTCACTGGAGGCCCTAAATTTGCTCAGACATGTGGCCGAGAGCATGAATGGTTGTTTGTTTCCATATGTGGCCCCGTGATCGACTGGGGTCAATGACAGCTGGGATAGGCTCTAGCTCTCCCGGGACCTTGACCGCAAGATAAGCAGTATAGATAATGATATCCCAACATCAAGAATATTTCCAGAACAAAAACATTCAGTTAAGAATGTTTATGGCTGCTGACCCCACCAAAAACAATCCAGTCTGTATGTGCTTTTACACCACCTTAACATCGACATGACGCCTCCCCATTTCCTCATCACTTCCATTAGTGTTGATCCCATGCACGCGCCGAGACCCATGGCCTCCTGAGACGCACGATGTCACTCTCACCAACATCCTCCGTCTTACGAAAACAACAGTCAACGACGAAAACCTGACACGCTCCTGTCTTCAAACCGTATGCACAAAAACTGCAAAATTCATGTGGAGGGAGGAGACAGCACAGCCAAAGACAGAGCTAAGGTGAAACACCAGGAGTGTGAAAAAAGGTAAGGGGAGAAAGACGAATTTCTTGCCGGTGGAATATGAATATTGTTTTTTTTTTCATGCGCATTTGAATAATTGGAGACTGCCCTCATTCTGAATGTGCGAAATAGGGAGGATGGGATGCGTTAACAGGGAATAATGACATGACAAACCGTGCAGCAGTCCTTAGAGGAGCACAGCCATTACATCTCCCATGTTCAACCTGTCTGCTTTGATCTTATCCAGGGCGCTGACGCTGTAATAACTGGCGTTGTGTTGGGAGCTGCTCCTGACTCGTTAAAGATAAAGGCTGCGGTATGGAAGAGGTGGATATCACTGATTGCCGTCTGCCCTCTTGTTTCCTAGTTACTACTGGAGCCGTGGCACCGTAATTACAGACTTACAAGCAAAGTCAGCACCGGCAGCTGAGTATGGGGGGGTGGGGGGTGGGGACTGTAATTGGCTTTCGTGGACTCAACATATAGAATTCTATGTGCTGTATTGATTAACCAACGATAGTTAGACTCATATTCTGACATTAATTCTACCACCAGATCTGCTTGATTTGACAATAGCATGAATGTTTCTTCATATTTCTTCAGCAGAACCTCTGCTTTCATGATTTCCGTGCTTGCGGGCCTTTGTGTAATCTACAGAAGCACCACAATACAAAAAGAAACAGGCAATACAAATAATTGGCACAATATATGAATATAAATTGATTTTCTATCTTATTGTGCCCTTCTCTCCCTTCCCTTACTATTTCTTATTTGTACAGAGTTTTGATGAAAAGCGGTTTATAGATATATATAGAGCAGCAGGGTCAAGGCAGAGGACAGCAAGACGGTTCCTGGCTCAATTCCGACAGGGGGCCTTTCTGCATGGAGTTTGTATCTTCTCCCCTTAGATGGTTGTTTGTCTCTATATTATGAGTGAATGTTACTTTGTCTCTATATGTGGCCCTGTGATCGACTGGTGACGAGTCCATGGTTAAACTCTGCCTCTTGACCAATAACACCTGGAAAAGGCTGCAGAAGCTGGCTCTAGGGACATGGAATGTCACCTCTCTGGCGGGGAAAGACCCCGAGCTGGTGCGCCGGGCTGAGAGATTCCGACTAGACATAGTTGGACTCATCTGGATGTACAGCGTGGGGTCTGGAACCAGGCCTCTCGGAAAGGGCTGGACTCTTTCTACTCTGGAGTTGCCCCCGGCGAGAGACACCTGGCAGGGGTGGGCATATAGATTGCCCCCCACCTGTAAGTTGGGGTTCAACCCGGTGGACGAGAGGGTCGCCTCCCTCCACCTTCAGGGGAGGGACGGGTTCTGACTGTTATTTGTGGTTATGCACCCAACAGCAGTTCAGTATACCCACCCTTCTTTGGGTCCTTAGAGGGGCTGCTAGAGAGTGCTCTTTCTGGGGACCCCCTCAACGCTCACATGGGCAACGTAAGTGCAACCTGGAAGGGGGTGATTGGGAGGAACGCCCCCCCCATTAGAACCCAAGCGGTGTTTTGTCATTGGACTTCTGTACTTGTTATGGATTGTCCATAACAAACACCATGTTCAGACATAAAGGTGTCCATATGTGCACTTGGCACCAACGCACCTTGGGCTGCAGTTCTTTGATTGACCTTGTGGTTGTACCGGCAGACTTGCAGCCGCATGTCGTGGACACTCGGGTGAACAGATGGGGCGGAGCTGTCAACTGATCACCACCTGGCAGTGAGTTGGCTCCGATGGTGGGGGAGGATGCCGGTCAGTGGGGCAGACCCAAATGTAATGTGAGGGTCTGCCAGGTCCAATTTGGTGGCCACAGGATCAGGTCTCTGCTTTTTGCAGATGACGTGGTCCTGTTTGCTCCGTCAGGCCATGATCTCCAGCTCTCACTGGTGCCGTTTCGCAGCATGTGAAGCAGCGTGTGAAGTGGCCGGGATGAGGATCAGCACCTCCAAATCCGAGACCATGGTGCTCGACCAGAAATGGGTGGAGTACCCACTCCGGGTGGGGGAAGAGGTCCTGCCCCAAGTGAAGGAGTTCAAGTATCTCGGGGTCTTGTTCACGAGTGACGGAATGATGGAGTGGGACATCAACAGGTGGATCAGTGCAGCATCTGCAGTGATGCAGACTCTGTACCGGTCTGTTGTGGTGAAGAGGGAGCTGAGCCAGTAGGTGAAAGCTCTTAATTTACCGGTCGATCTACGTTCCTACCTTCACCTATGGTCACCAGCTCTGGGTAGTGACCGAAAGAACGGGATTTCGGATACAAGCGGCTGAAATGAGATTTCTCCGCAGGGTGGCTGGACTCTCCCTTAGAGATAGGGTGAGAAATTCGGCCATCCGGGAGGAATTCGGAGTAGAGCCGCTGCTCCTCCGCATACAGAGGAGTCAGATGAGGTGGCTCGGGCATCTGGTCAGGATGCCTCCTGGATGTCTCCCAAGAGAGGTATTCCGGGCATGTCCGTCTGGAAGGAGGCCACGGGGAAGACCCAGGACACACTGGAGAGACTATGTCTTTCGGCTGGCATGGGAGCGCCTTGGGGTCCCCCCAGAAGAGCTCGACCATGTGGCTCCAGCTGCTGCCCCCGTGACCTGACCACGGATAAGTGGAGGAAGATAGATGGATGGATGGATATGTGTGGGTGTGTTTGTGCGTATGTGTGTGTGTATTTCCAGTCATAAGTCATGTATTCAGATATCTTTGTGAATATACTTTTCAGGCATGAAAAAGGCCCTTTTTTGCCTTGGCCTCGCTAATTTCGGTCAAGTGCACATTCTTTTTTATCATGTTTTGACCAATTGTGCTGTATTTTATGGCAAATGAGGGACCGAAGCAATAATACAAAATACAATGAAAATACAATGTAAAATACAAAAGCTTTTGTTCAGAGTCTTAAAAGGTCTTCTGAGTTTACAAAGACAACAGGATCCTTGAGTTTTCCTGGTATTTTCTATGCATGCTTTGCTTGCTGTTTTGTATTATTGAGGACTAATATTGTAAGCTTAAATTCAAGAAACACATTGCAGGAAGTATTATCAAGCAAGTGAGTGTGCATATTTACTCTTTTCTACATTACCACAAATATTGCCCCGAATGTGAGAATGAATGGTTGTCTGTCTGTATATGTGGCCTTGCGATTGACTGGGTTCAGTCAATCGCAGTTCAGGGTGTACCCCGCCTCTCGCCCGATGACAACTGGAATAGGCACCATTATCCCCCGCGACCCTGAGGAGGATAAGTGGCAAATGATGGATGGATATATTATAACAAAAGTAGTAATTTAGTATTGCATTGTTTTCTGTTACTTTTGGAATCACATAATCACAAGTATTAATTTAAAGGTCTAAGAAATATTTAATAATGAATAGATTCTTCCACTGTTACTGTGTGGTCTTAACTTTGTGTTCTTCTCTCTGCTCATCAATATGTGACTATGTTCATTTTATTATTCCTTATCCAAATTTCCATATTCCTCCGTTTTTAAATCTTGAATGCTGATAGTCCCTGCTCTCCATTCTGTTTTTTGTGCATCATAATCGCCTGTTTTCCAAGGAATCCAAGTTTGGTCTGTTGCCAACAAGCACGAGCTCTAAATGAACAAAGAACGTGTGGTAAATTAGATCAGGTATTGTAATAAAGCTGGTGGGGTGGGGTGGAGGGGGGGGCATTTTGAAGGGAGGCTTCCTTTCACATGCATCAGCACATGACACTGCCACATTAATTCCATGAAAACCTGCATCAGTGAGATGAGTGTTTACAGATGGGATGAGCTTGTCTGAACAGACCTCAGTGATTGATGCTCTAAAATGTCACAAAGGACGGCCACAGTTCAAATAACATGTCAGCACACGTTGCACTGTGGCACTTCTATTTCCTCAGTGCAAATAACAGTGCATTATAATTTTGAATACATTTTACACAGCAGGGAATCAAATAGAATAAACACAAATCTTAATGGAATGAGAGGCTCCTTCTGCACACGGCTCGTGAGAAATCAGCAACATTTATACAGAAGAATATGAGAAGGGAGCAGGATTAATAGCGAGCTTCTTGAAAGAGACGGATACTGTTCAACTTTGTTTCATTGCACAACATGTTTCGAATGACCGCATTTTATATTCAGAGCAATTTTGCCTTCTTTACGAACTCCCAAGCTTTAACGCCCTTGCTTTGTCGGATTTGGAAGTTCAAGTTTAATGCAAATCGTTCCCGCCTCAATTTATGCCGTGTGTGCTCTGGACCACTGCTGTGTTTAAATAGTTGAAACGCAGCAGAAGGCTGTCACTGCAGTGTAACAACATCACAAATATTCAACTTCTTAAAACATATCAACTTTTTGGGTTTCCAGCGCCCGCCCACATACTATCTTGTCTCATTTTGTCACTTCATGTTCATTGTTCCAATCTCCAAACATGCAAGTCCACAACAACAACTGTCTTCTTCACTCTGTGAGCCAAGAGACACTCTCAAAATGGATTTGCAGCGAAGATCTATGACATTGCCCACTTAGCGAGGATATTATGCTGCCATTGTAAAAGCCCACTTTTGTGTTTGTGGAAGCACCCTTCAACAAAGGTAACCTTTAACTTCAACAGCATTACCTTGCCTCATCTCTGCAGCCACCAGTATTTCTGGTCCTCCTCCAGGTATATGTCAGTGTCTCAGCACAAGATTCCAACTCCAATTTGAACCCAAGGTCATCGTCTCTATTCAACTGATTGTAAACACAATGATCTCCCATGATCTCGTCAAGATAAAATGTTTGAAATCCAAGGTAGCCACAGTGTGTGTGGTGTGTGTCTGGTTTCCACATTAATGCTGCAAATTCCATTTTTGGAATTGAGAAAATTTGCAAAAAGAGACTCAAGTTTTGCTGTCCTTGGGTTAAGTTTATGTCCGTGATGCTAGTCCAAACATCTTCTCGCCTCTGGTGACGGCATATCTCAGACAGACACATCCTCTGAAATCAGGCTGAAGTTACAGTTGAGCACACACAGATTATTTCCACCCATGTTATCACACACCTACAGGGATCTGAGCCTGTTTGTTGAAAAAAAAAAAAGCTTCTTTTCATTTTATGTCGAGTCTTTGGTGTCTGTGATCGTTCCATGATGTAGCTTTGCAGCAGTGTCGTTCAAACCGGGACTCACTCAATCAATTTAGGTTCCTGTCTACAATTTGACCATGACAAATGGTGCAATAGGACGCAGGCTAAAAATTGCATTATTTTTTTGAATCCAATGTTTTTATTTTATAAATTCATTTATTTGTTTATTCGGGGATGGTTTTGTTGTAAGCAGTGTAATGGCTGCGATGCGTTTTTTTTACTGTTGGCATGATTCATCTTTAAATTGGTCAAGTGCTTTTCCATTTAATGGCAGCATGTAATGTGATCCCATGTAAAACTACCTACCTTGAAATCCTGCCCTTGTATTCAAATGTATCAATAAATCAATACCATCTTTTTACTAGTGATAATGTTATGTAGGCTATCAGTGAGAGTATCAGCATTCAATGACTGACCTTAGAGACTTTACACGCATACCCAGAGGTATTATACCTAATCGTTCCTTACCACAGTTTTTAAATTAATATTCTCAAATGTTTATAATAGAGAAATATCCTTTTTTCTTTTTCATCAAGTTTTCGTTAGAGGGGGAGCAGGGTTGAAATACGACCTACCCATGCCTGACAAGTAAGTCTCCAGATACTTTGCTCAAGCTTCCTGAGTAAAACTAGATAATAATATAATAACACTATGTTAAACTGTGCCATCCCTATCTGAACAGTTGATTTATTCTTTAACTATTTCATTGACAATGAAATGGTAATCAGATGCAGTGAGGGCCAAGAAACGTTTTGCATTGTGTCGTAATTTTTGCCCAATGTTAGAGTCACTGCCAGCAAAGTGTACTTTTCAGTCACTTCTCTCGTCTTCGTCTTTAAAACGCCACTCTGCTATGCTCCTAAATGTTTCAAAACTCCAAGGTTGGATTTGGATGCCCAAAAGCAGTCGTGAAAAGACCACATTTTGACAGGCAGAGAATTGTATGCCATATTTTGTGGTAAGCAAGCAAAGAGCTGAGGAGGCATTTGTGTTGAAAATGAAAACAAAATGTTATTACATCTTAATATCATGATATGTGAACATCAAGCCATTGCGCCAGCAAGTTTTATTTATTTGTTTTAAAATATATGTTTGTGAACCTGTTTTTCAACACTGTTAATTGTGGAACCAGAAAACAAATGGGAAAAATTTGCAATGATGAGCAAAACTCTAAATACTACAATAACCAGTATACAATACCTCAGATTTCATACATCCTATTTCCTGATTAGTTCCACAAACACAAAAGTCGCATTTGCTTTTTTAGACAAATACTTCAGATGCTTCCTCCAAAGTCTTAGCTAGACAAGACTCATTGATCCAACCTTGTAAAACAAACTCCAAGAAGTTTCACCGTCACCAAACCATTAGACAGCAAAAGCTTCATTGAAAAGAAACAGTTGAGGACCATCCACATTAGAGAATCTAATCTGGCCGCAACTATTGAGAGGTCTCTTGATTAGAAAGGGAAACTTTCTCTACTTTTGCTGTAGAAGAAACCTGTTGACCAGAGTTATATCCCACGAAGTTAGTTGGCTTTTGTAAGCAAAGTGCTTCGAAGCCATTTTGTGGTTACAAATTTTATTACTGTTTCAGCAGTAACATTACAGCAGTGAAAAAAGGGAGGTACAACTAATAGTGTCCCCTTGAGATCTTTCACAAGGCTATTCCAATGACAAAATGTAATGGAGATATCATAATAATAACAAAACTAAGCACACCTGGAAAAACATATGGTATTCTGGACTGACGGGTAATAACAGATTTTAAAAAACATAAAATAATATTCATGTATTCAGGGGTACACAGCTTGGCCTCCGTCTGTATCTGATATAACGTTAACACAATGACTTAAAATGGCACGGTGGTCAGAGTTACCCCTTGGTGGAGATAAATGAAAGTTTGGAGAGAAAAAAATTGAAGCAACGATCTGATAGCCGCCGGGCCACCGTGACACACCTTCAGTTCCTACGTCAAAGGCAGACGAAGACTCCAGCAACAGGAGAGCCAGATGACTCAACACTGCAGCCCCCAAAGGCAGGACTATGAAAGAGATGAGTCATGGGTACTTTTTTATGTATATATAAATGCACAGTGGGATGTTTTATACACACTGTCAATGTAGAATAGCAATCAGTTAGATTACTGTTCACCAAACAAATTAAGATCAATGCATATATATATAAAAAGACAATTTTGTTGAATCCCTTTACTTACAGCAGGCTACAACCCTCTCCACTGATTCCGTTGGCTTCTGTCCCTTAATTCTCAAACACCTCCAGCTGAATCCATTTGAAATGAACACACAAGCTGTTGAGCACAGCAACCCAGCTGTCCGTAGCCTCTCTCCTTCCATATCTATCAGTCTTGTTAAAAATAATAATAAAAGGCAGAATAATCTCCCTCCCGTCGTATTGAATAGCGGCTGAGGACAGGTGAATCGGGCTGCAACCCAGTCCAGCCAATTAGCACGCTGAGGCGAGGCTGTGCTGGATACGCCAGCTTTCAATTAGCGTGGGATCAGCAGTGGGCAGAGTGTTTTTAGGGGCGAGTGAGCACAGATGCCGAGATAAAGAGAGAGCTAATTCAATTAATGAGTTTGATAGTGTTCTTCTTATTATCAGAGCCAGTTGAACGCGCTGGCGCGTGACAGAGCCGCAAAGAGAAAACAAGATTAACACTATCTGATAAAGAGTATTCAGCAGACGGAGCTCCTCCTACCCATGAATCAGTTTGTCTCCGTCTCAACCTTTTGTCTCACTTCCTTCAAGCTCCTTTTGCCCTCTCCCTCTGTATTGCCCGGGCCCTCTAATACCCACCCACCACAATGGTCCCAAACAATTATTTCAAATGAAAAAACAACTGCAATAACAAAAAAAAGATGCACAATGACACATAAATTCATCCTATTTTCTGTTTTTCTGTGATGACTGAAAAAAGTTATTACATTGTTTCCTGCCAAGTCAAAATCAACAGCTAATCTGAACCCAAAACAAAAATTCATCAATAATTATCTATGCTATGTCTTCTGCACTCGGGGTTTCAGGGGCCGGGGATGGGGAGGAGTGTATCTCATGTCATTATGTAAGAGTTATATCTATTTTACCTGTTACAAAAATGTACAGTTTTTCCTCTCCATTTGTTATAGATTTACAGCCATTTGTACACATGTACAGCTATTTACACAGATGTAGTGTTTATTTACTGATGTTGGAGTTCACTTCACTTTTCTTTCACCTTACTTACAACTACTTTAGATGTTGGATTTGTTCAAAGATGCTATACTACACCACGTGCCCTCCAATTTCCCCTCTGGTTAAATATAGTTTCTCTGATTCTGAAATCAAATTAATGTTAACCCTTTATATTCCGAATGTCAAGGGGGAATACTAAGGAAAATTAAGCCTTGAGGAAGGCCATCGCCCATCATTGTTTTGTTGTGTAATATTTCACATCTTGCTTGCTTGGAAATACACATTGAACAACAAAATACATAAATCTTGCTATAGTGGTTAGCGTTTCCGCCCTTGCCTCTCACCCTGTGTCAGCTGGAATAGTCTCCAACGCCCGCCACCCTGATGGCAGGATAAGCGGTAAAGATAATAAATATATGAACATCTTGCTAGCATCGACCACAATCTCACTAGTTTTTTACAGATCCATATTCATGTAGTCCGCACAAGAAAATCGATGGATGCGCTGTGACGGTATTTGCCCCAGCTGTACATCATCCGACCTGCAATTGGGTCCAGTTATTTTTTTCTGCCAAGATCCATCGGGCAATCAAATATCGCTTTTTTCCTGCAAGGATATCGTTATTTTGGTTGATTCAGATTTGTGTGTGTGTGTGTGTGTGTGTGTGTGTGTGTGTGTGTGTGTGTCTTTGATCTAGCCATAGTTTTTCATTGAACTGTTCTTTTCCTTTTCCCTTTTTTAATCAGACTGCATTTGTGTCCTAGATCGGAAGAGCGTCG
>CAAKHD010013674.1:2633-34689 GCA_901007705.1 Fistularia tabacaria | reverse complement strand
TGCCAAGATCCATCGGGCAATCAAATATCGCTTTTTTCCTGCAAGGATATCGTTATTTTGGTTGATTCAGATTTGTGTGTGTGTGTGTGTGTGTGTGTGTGTGTGTGTGTGTGTGTGTGTGTGTGTGTGTCTTTGATCTAGCCATAGTTTTTCATTGAACTGTTCTTTTCCTTTTCCCTTTTTTAATCAGACTGCATTTGTGTCCTGCACCCTTGACAGGGCCACAAAGGGTAAAAGCGACTCAACTATCAAGGGACATGGATGATCAGAGAGAGTAGCACTTAAACTGCTACTTAGTCATTTCTACCTGAAGTGGATTGTATTGAACGCTCAGTAATTGGGTAGATGCTGACTGTCTCTTAGCAAAATGCATTTTAAAGCACATACAATGTTTCTAGAAGAACCCTTTGCGGTTAAAGAATGGCAGCTTACTAGGGTTTTCACATCCAGGGGAGGGGATCATTTCAGCTAGATTTTATCAACCCACATATCTTGATGTATGAAAAGTGTTGAAGCATTATTATTTTTAAATAAAAGTAAAAAAAAGAAGAGGAGCCAAAAGATATATGAAGCTTGGACCTAAGTTTTGGTATAAAGAAACTGAGCAATGTCAAAAAAAAACAACCCAAAAACAACATCTGTCAGAGGGGCACAGTTGACTTCAAATGAAAACAAGTTCAAAATGTGAGCTGGCCATTGCCTCGCAGAGGACCAAGTGCAACTGTACAGGCGAGAGCACTGAGAAATGAGCTGGAACTGAATTCAGAGGTGGCCCACGAGCCTCTAGGAGAAAAGGAATGTTTAATTTTAGTCTTTATTTGTTCACTAATGCACATATATACACCACATTAAAGGTCTATTTTTTCCGTTAAACACCATAAGCTGAATCAAGGTCATGCTGCTTTGGAGGCACACATTTGCGTCTAAATTTGAAGTAGATTTATGATTTGCCAAAAATCTTTATTTCTTTTCTCTTCACAAAAAAAAACATTCACACAAATGCAAACATACTGTTTACATGCATATATGTATGTTTCTATGTGGGAGTGTATGCCTAAATAGATAAATGGATGGATGGACGGACGGCCAAACACGGAGACAGACAGACAGACAGACAGACAGACAGACAGACAGACAGACAGACAGACAGACAGACAGACAGACAGACAGACAGATAGATAGATAGATAGATAGATAGATAGATAGATAGATAGATAGATAGATAGATAGATAGATAGATAGATAGATAGATAGATAGATAGATAGATAATATTAGAAAATACAAAGGGTGTCTTGCCAGCATCTGCATAGTAAATCCCCATGGTTGTGCTCCATCAATCAACATGAGAATAACCGCAAAATCTTAAGGACAACCTATCAAAAGAACATTTCTAAGAAAAATGCTTGAAAAACCGAGAGTGAATGTGTGTGGGTATCAAATGACGAGACAAGGGCCTCTGTGTGCAAGCCCACAAAGATGTTATACATGAAAGCAGGCAAAGGGGATGATGACACTAAGGGGTGTGACCGCGCAACACCCACTGTGGCCAAAAGCAAGTTACCTTTATTTAATCACTCTGAATCTCCTCTAGACATATCATCCTCAATGTAAAATTCAGTATTAGTGGCGGCCTACATTCAAGATGTTATGACCCTATTATGAGCATGGGATTTGTGGGGCAAAGGCAGGATTTTCTGTTCTTACAGTTGTATTCTTTTAAATTTTCCATGTTTGAGCAGACGGATGTCAACTGCTAGTCTGAAAACTTGCATGCTTTAATGCTGGATTTAAGGACTCACTCCCGCTGCCATTGCTACTGTCGATTATTTGAAGGAATGGGGTCAGAGAGCAGGAACTTGAACCCGATGGCTTCACATTTGAAAAGAAAACTCACCCCGTTAAATAGGGGATGCAAGAAAAAAAAAAGTAAAACCTACTTGACACAGGCTTGCAGCTGGGGGATAAAATAAGACTTTGCATTGGATGCGTGAGTAAAATGCATGATCCAAGACTGATCCTATATTTGGACTGACGCGGCGGGGGAACAAGCATTATAATCTGACGATGAAGCGGCACAGATTATGCCGAGTTAGTAAACCTGCTACAGGAAGGGTCAAATAGATTAACACAGATGCTATCTGTTGTCACAGTAATTTGGCATGTCCAATAGTACTGTAGTCAGGGTTAAAGTTCAAACTTGCTTTAAGAGACTCCCGCACGGTCCTCCATACTTACAGTTTAAAGTATTACACCAAGGAGGATGCTGAACCTGACTGTCTCACCGTAGTGCTTTTCAGCAGCACGTGTGAGTATATTTTTCACACAGTTATGTCATATGCCGAATGTATTCTCATACTTTGAAGTTGTTGGTTAAACTTTTCAGTGAAAATAATTTCCAGACAGAGCATACCAACAACTATCAGAAAATGGCTTTTCCATTTTGCAGGATGAAGGGACAGAGAACAAATATGAATAATTTCCATATGTATGCAAATGACATCAATCGGAAGTCATTACAGAAACAATTAATCTTGGGGCTAAAGCATTTAAATCATGATTGTTACAAATGGCTGACTATTCATTATGACCTCTAATGAGGTCATAAAAATTATGAATACACTATTGTGGGAGGTCTTGAAGGATGTGACATGTTGGGAAATACACAAAAGCCAGCCAGGACTTGTTCCCTCTTGATTATACTTATAAGTGATTTATTGACTTATCGACTTACTTGCTCACAGCAGGAGTTTGAAACTCCAGAAGTCAGATCACATGTATGCCATTCAACTGTCCCACCGCGCATGATAATCAATATTCCTGATGTTATTGATTAAATGTCTGACAATGGGTCATGCTGTTGCGCTTGTTGGTGTGTTGACATTTGTGTGGAGCTAAGAAAGGTAGCGCAGCGAATGATGAAGCAGCAGTGTGACAGGAAAAACAACAGCGGCCGTGTTAACATTTTCGACACGACGGACTCCAGCATATTCTCAAAGTGGTGGCATAAAAAAAAAAGGCAAAGTTAGAGAACTTCGGTTCTTAATAAACTACAAACAAAAATACATAAAAGAAAACTATTCCCAACTCCTCGCTTCATTCGTAGTCTCCAGACTTTGTTCTCTACATTGTACATTCACAGGGGATAAAGTAAACATGTTGTCCTCAACATCCGCGCGCTCAGCTCTGAACTCCGCCGTTTGAAAATACTAATATACAACCAAGCAATTCAAGCTTCATCTGTAAAATATGTCTTTGTATACAGTATACCAGCTCCATTTGCTATTCGTTTGCGCAAAAGTGGCTTGACGACATGGTATATACAGTATGAGACAAGCAATGTGTGTTTGTGTATGTATATGTATATATATATGTATATTTGTATGTGATAGTGTATATGTACGGATATGTGCATGTTTATGTACATGCATATGTGTATGTCTGAGCATACTGTATGTGTAGGTGTATTTGTATGCATATGTATATGTGTATGAGTGACAGTTGGCTTTTGCATATGCGAATGTGTGACTGTATGCGTATGCTTAGGTGTATGTGTATGCATAGGTGAGTCTGTATGCATATTTCCGTGAGTGTGTATGCGGATGCATAAATGTTTGCAGAAGTGTGTGCATATGTATGTATGAGTGTATGCGTATGCGTATGCGTATGCGTATGCGTATGCGTATGCGTATGCGTATGCGCATGCGCATGCGTGACTATGCATATGCATATGTGTTTGCATGTGTGTATGCTTATGTGTGTAGATATTTGTATGCATAATTGTACAAGAGAGACAGCAAGAGAGAATGCAAATTTGTCCAAAGGATAGACAGAGCCTAGAGTTTTGCTTCAGAGGTTGAATAATTGTCTTCCATGAGAGTTGCGATGGAAAATCAACAGCTCATCTCTACAGGCCATTGGGCTTTCATTCCAAAAGGACAAATAAGGTAGACAGCATAAGTTTTGCTGAACATTGTTCTTATTCATGGTGAAAATAATCTTGAAAATCACATGAGAATAAACAGATGTTTTTCTGAAAAAAAAAAATTGTTATCAGTCATATCATTAACCAGTCTCCAAAACTCTATTCTCCCCTATCTTAAATGCTATCTGCCACATGCCTTTCTCTCTAATTTATTTTTCTCCTGATTTTCCTTTTTGTGCGTCTCAGAGCTCCTGAGACTCAGCAGACGTAGAAAAAAAAACAAAGCTTCTTTATCTCTTTGAGTCTGTGTAAAGGTAGATAATGTGTGTGTTTTTTCTTTAATTATTTTCTTTTTTATAGTCAGATTTTTGTAGATTGTGTTTGTGTCAATAGGTTTAAAGACCACTTGTAAGTCATGCATATTCAAGTCAGATTAAGGCTTTTTTTTCATATGTTATAATCCGATGGTTCGGAAAGGAAAATAAAAGAAAAAAAGAGAAGTAGAAATATCCATCAGTGTCCCCAGTGGCACCTCTTGCAGCTTTGCATGACACTGAATTTGATGTCAGCAGTCGGTGAAAACAAGACGAGTCGATGGGAAAGCAAACAGTAACAGCAGAAGCTTTGTGTTTTCAGTGGTAATGTCTTCCTTGAGACAACTTACCAAGCGGTTTCATCATGACCCGTGCGAGTTTTGAGAGAGGCTGCCAGGGTTTATCTTGCCCTTTCTCAGAAGAGAAAGGGTGGGGGGGGGGAGCTTTCCTGCAGCCCGGTCAGATGCACCATCACACACACAGTCATCCAGAGCTCAGTTATCAATCCAAAACCTGAACAATCCTTTAAATTCCAGCCTGCTCTTGCATTTTTTTTTCTTTGTTGCAAGCCTTGAAGGGCATCCTGTGGGTTAATCAACACTGGAGGTCAGTGACTGCAAGCGGTTAGTGGTCTTGCACTTTGTTAACAAGCAGCCTATCTCTTTTTCAGATGTCTTGTGTGAACTTGTGCCAATCAGTGTTTCATATTTGTTTACTTTTCATCCCAGAGGCGAGAGGCCAAAAAAATGGTGCATTGATCATTCTTATTTATTTATCTCTTTTTAACCTCAGATGTTTTTTTTGTTTGTTTTTTTATTTAAGTTTGGCTAAGACGAATAATTTCTGCCTCCTTTTCAGTGGTCCGGTGAATTACTGCAGCAGCATCTTTGGTTCCCGGTTGCCCTTATTTGTGTGACTAACTTTTCTATCTCCAGCAACCCATCGATCTCTAATGGACTAATGGTCAATCATGTTTGATATACTTCAGTCAAAGGGTCTTCAAGATCAAATGAAAACTTAACCTGTCATGAATCATAACAACATGAGTATAACATGAACATACAGCACCAACAATACAACAGAACACAGTGCACTTCTGCTGCCCATATAAATCACAACCCCCCAGCCCCTAGTCCCATGGAGTGAGAGGCCCTAGACCGTCAGTGTCCACCACACAGCCGCCCCCACGAGCACCCAGAGGGGACCCTGGAACACAAACTAGTGCCTCACAGGAGGCCTGATCAGCCTGCCATAATGTCTGTGTCGTTCCTCAGTCGAAACAGCCGGGGACCTGGAAGGAAGGCGACCACGGCAGGGAACCTGGGAAGGAAGCAGAAATTCACCAGCCGCCCTGTGCACTGGCTTCAACCAATTGAGCAACACCCACTCCCTAAGCTCACCTACGTCCAGCACGAAACTCTCAGCACCCACCTCGAGAACCCAGAACGACCCGTCATACGGGGGCTTAAGAGGCAAACAGTGAGCGTAATGTCGCACAAACAAAAACTGAGCCGACATGAGCTCCGCAAGTACAAAAGATCGCAGGAAAGAGTGGTGAACAGGACCCGGAAACCGAGGGGTCAGGGGGCCCTACCAGAACCGCGGTTGGGCAGGGAAGGGGATCGCTCAGGCAAGAACTCTCCAGGGACCCTTAGCGGCTGGCCAAAAACCAGCCTGGAAGGCGATGTGCTGAGGTCATCCTTTGGGGGTGAAAACAGCCCCAGCATAACCCCTGGTAAACTATCCACCTTGTTGCCGTCTGAGTGCACAGCTTGCAGCGCTGCCTTGAGGGAACAGTGGAACCCTCACACAAGCCGTTTGCCTGAGGGTGGTATGCCGTTGTGAGGTGTACCATAGCACCCAATGACGCAGCCAGTGCTGACCAGAGCACCGATACAAACTGCGGACCCCTGTCCCCCCTGACAGGGGGGGACAGGGGTCCCCCCTGACCCCTGAAAGTAATTTCGGACGGAGTGCCGTAACGGGCGACCCAGTAAAAAGAGAAATACCTGGACACGTCCGAGGTCGCCGTGGAGGACAGCAGAGCAACCTCTGGCCACCTAGTGGTCCGATCAACGACATGAGCGGGTGCCGAAAATCCTGCGAAGGAGGCTGAGAGCCTACTTGGTCAAATGTACATGGTTGAAACGCCTGGCCAAAATCAGAAATCGAATCGAGGGCTGCCCTAATACACCAGTGAATCTTAGCCCACTGGCACGCCACACATGCGGCTGCCTACTCCTTGATGTCCTTATGAATGCCAGGCCAGACGAACTTAGCAATCACCATTTTCACCGACGCTCAGACACCTGAGTACAAGAGGGAGTGCCTCCAGTTTGAGGCCTGTGTGCGTCGACTTCAGGGCAAGAATGTCCAGGTCGCTGGGCTGGTCAGTGGCCGTAGCCGAGAAATCCATCCCGACATGCATAAGGCACACAAGCGCATGTGACAGGCAATCTGCAACGGGGTTGTAAAGCTTCTGAAGGAGGTGGGCAAAGTGAGGGAGGAAACGGTTGTAGAAGTTCAGCATTCCAAAGAACTCCTGCAATGCCCTGACGGGGCCAGGCAGGGAAAGTCGGTAACCACTCACACCTTTGCAGGCAATGGAACTGCGCCTTGTGGTGAATGCAATGGCCCAGGACGGAAAAACCACGCACCAGATCCACTTTGGAAAAAAAGTGCCGCCTGTCAGCCACACGGAGTGGTCTTGAATGTGGGGGATGGGGTAGCAGTCATTCGCGGTGATGTTTTCAGCCATGCGAAATTTACCACAGGGGCGCCACGACCCGTCTGCCTTAGGTACCATGTGGAGCGGGGACACCCGCGGACTGTTGGACCGCCTAACTATCCCCAGGGGTTCCCAACTACTCCTTAGCGGTCGCTCGCTTGGCTGCGTCTAGGAGCCACATCCGCGCGAAAACGGTTGGTCCCACCGTGGGAATGAAGTACTCCACACTGTGCCTCGTAGACACAGTAGAAGACGTGGGCGTCATTAATAAGGGAAAGTTCGCCAGCGAATGTTGGTACACATCTTTTGAGTGTAGTGTATCTATCCCTCTGCGGGGGGTTCCATGACAGTTCCGTGGCTCGCTGTGTCGAGTGCTGGTCCAGCTCCGCAATGACCAAAAAATACCTGGCTTCATCTGCAAAAATTTCCCATAGGTGGAAGAATGCCTCCACATGCTGAAACCTGTCATCTGGGTCGATCTGCCAGAGTTCTGGTAGCTGAACAGTCATGGTGGGAGAGGATGGCTGAGCGAGTTGTGGCGATATGGCCGAGGTGGAATCGCACACTTCTGCTCCTTCTCGGTGCGAAGCAGAAGTCCAGCCAAGCTGCTGGGTCTGAACACAGCGGTTTGCGCCCCCATTGTAGCTCCTGCAGGGCAAACACCGGTATCTGACGTTGATGTCTCGTAAGTACATGTGTGTGTTGGTCGGGTTCCGGGGGCCGAAAGAGTAGCGGACCAGTTTCAGATACGTCCGAGGCTGCATCATGTCAGAGTCACCAATGTGGTGCTCGGCGAGGAATAATCAATGACGGAGCCTTGGAGTCGGGGATGAGTTTAACTTTAATCATGAGCACCAACAATAGAACAGAACACAGTGCACTTCTTGGGCGCACAGTGCACTTCTAGGGCGCACAGTGCACTTCTAGGGCGCACTGTGCACTTCTAGGGTGCGGCCCCTTGTCCCATGGGGTGAGAGGCCACGCCCCTCAGTGTCCACAAAAAAAGGTGCCGGTGTTTTAACTGAGATGACCAAACTCACATCTCTCCTATATTTTAATGGTGCTTATCACCCTGCACCATGCTCTGAGTATTGCTTCCACTTCATAGGGTCCCCAACACCTTGCCTGCCACTGCGTGTTTACACTGATCCCCGAGGATAGTGCTCCCTTCAGGTGGCTTTCTTTCTCTCTCTCTCTCTCCCTCTCCTTCTCTTTTGTTCCATTTTCATGTTGTGTTTCATGTTCACACACCCACGCACACGCACACACACACACACACACACACACACACAGACAGACAAGCAGACAAACACAGACACAATCACACATACAGACACACACACACACACACACACACACACAAACACACACCCACAGACACACACACACAACCATGTGCACACACAGATCCTTCTTTTTACACTTTGGGGATGTCATTTGCTGTCTGTCTTCATGTTTTACTTTCTGTTCAGGTTCACACACATACACACGTACAGTTGTATGTATGTATATATCTACAACTAAAGCAGATAGAAAGATAGATAGATGGATGGATGGATGGGTGGATGGATGGATGGGTGGATAGATAGATAGATAGATAGATAGATAGATAGATAGATAGATAGATAGATAGATAGATAGATAGATAGATAGATAGATAGATAGATAGATAGATAGATAGATAGACAGACAGACAGACAGACAGACAGACAGACAGACAGACAGACAGACAGACAGACTATTATAAGCCCACAAATCCTTGAATCCTTCAAGCTCAGGGCTTTTGCCAGCCCGTGATGGGTGACTACCGCCATCGAAGAGGAAGAGCACCAAAGTGCCTCTGCTTTGTATTGTTTTGTTCTCTTAATGTACACCGCATCAAATGTGTTATACACTCATGTGGTGCTTTCACTGCATCCCCGACCAGCACCACACGCGGACAAGTTACTTCTTAGCCTATTAGAGTGAGGTTTCAACAATTGGATTTAATGAAGGCTTACCGTGTCGATCTCTTTGAGCTGTTGTGACCTGATTGAGTTGGTAATAACAAATCGGATTTCATCCATACAACATTAAGGCTTTGGTACTCCATTAATCTCAGTTGTTAGAGTGACTGTGTAACTAAACTGTTACAAAGGGTTATTTAGATGGCTAAAAAAATAAAAAGGTAGGTGTGTGGTCACAGGAGAACTAAATTCAATTTCTCAGATGGTGTGTGCTTAGAGGAAAGACAAAATTACTCCCATGAGGCCCAAACATCACTCACACAAGTCTTTTCACTGACTTGCTTCACTCATCTTTTTTCTTTTTGTTTATTTGAGAATGGTAATCTTTTTTATGGCATGATTAAAAATAAAAAAAAAATAAATTCTGTTTTATTACGCAGGATATTAGCCTGAGAATTATGGGCTGGCCACAGAAAACATTTGTTTAATTGTCATACACAAGCTTAATTTGCAGTGCATTGCATATTGAAAGTCAGAATTCATTTGGTAAAAGCTTGAGTGATCCTCTATCAGATTTAAAGTGTTTTAACAATATTTTCACATCTTAATAAAGAATAATGGATTCTGAATTGTAAATTATAGCTTACTGAAATGTTCTCCTTTCCAGACTTACAGTCTTTGGAAGAACCTCCTCCAACTGCTTTGTGCCTCAGTGGGATACTCCTCTGAACCCCTCTATAAAGCCTATCAATTATTCTTGTATTGTGTACAGAGGCAGAAACTTCGGGTGGGGCTCTGGAATTTCAAATGTGAAATGTAATGCAAATATGAATAAGATGAGAGGCGCTATTGAATGGCTAATTTAAATACATGGTTATCATGCTTCGGGTGGCTATACATGCATAATGTTTAAATGGAGTGATCTCTCAAGTGGCTAAAAATAGTTCAAATTTATAATTTCTTTATGTTCTTTGAAACCTCATTAATCTAATGATGGAATAAATATGGCCACTGCTATGGAAGTTGAGGAATGGAGGCTCTTACCATCGGCCATCAAGCATCCCGGACAAATCCATGTGGGTACGTGATGCTCGGGATCAGTATTCAATGGTCAAGGACTGTAGGACCGGGGCAGCTGAAGACATCAAGGATACCCTGATGGGCTGCTTCTATCATGGATCAGCTATTTCTGAGCAATTAGATTATGGGTATATGTCAATTGGTGATGATCGAATAGCATTAATGATAACTATCTTTCAGGAGGTGGATGAGGTGAATGCACATCATATACAGTATTCCTATCAGGACACAAATATGAATACAGTTGTTCAGACCAGCACCATTCTCTGCATTATCTACCATATTTGTCTATCCTGGATAGCCACGGTATGTTATCATAGTGGTGAAGAGCAAGGGGGTTGGACAGATGTCCAGAAATGTCTTGCTTTGGAGAACATGAAACACTGTTCTGGGATTCATCATGATCATATGCCCATCCCAGATTGTCTATTTCTGTTATCAATCTGCTGATTTATACTGAAGACATAAAAAAAAACATACAGTGATACTATAGCTCATGAATGAAATCTATAGCAAGCCAGCACAAATTGGCCCTGCAGGGTATTGGTGGAGACTGTGTTAAGCCTGCAATAAAGAACAATGGATGTAAAACCTCTGCAGAACGCTCCAGTTGGGATGCTGAAATTGAGGGGGAACAAAGAAAAAAGTGCGATGTGGAGAGTGTAGGTCAAAAACATCACACCTGCCGATAAAATTTCCAACGGACCCAAAAGCAGAACTCAAGAGCTTCATCAATGTAATTGACAAAGCAGTCTCCATTTTGAATGAAACTGTTGCAGGAGTATGGAGTCTGCATTTTACTGTTACAGATAATGACAGACAGAATAGACCCTGCAGATAATTATATGTGATGTGACCTGACTGAAAGAAACTTAAGGCCAGTCGAACATCCATGGCCTTTATCAGCCGAAGATGTGATTCTCCTGCACAGGAATAAAGAAACTTCTTTACGCGTGTATTTTGAGAGGAAATTGTTGAAAATAGTTTTTCACTCAATTCTCAGAACTCAAAAACTGGGTAGCTTTTAGTGTTGGATATTATAAAGATAGCAACAAGCATGGTGCCACCTAAAAAATTAAACTCACTCTCTAGGAAGCCCTGCATGACGCCAAGTATCGCCAGTATCTTGATCCCAATTGATGGAACACTTGTGTGTTTCTAATGATGGTGGAGTGTCCCCAGAGTGGCAATAGGAGAATAGAGAACTACTCCGTGCTGGATGACGGGTATGACTGCACAGTTCTTCTGCTCCATGCTAATCATTACTTTTGGGCTACAGAGACAGACTAGGGGCCTGGCAGTCAGAGCCATCCATCAAGCTGTAAAGACTATGTTGGGTCTGTTTCCTTCGCAGAGTCCTCCTTCACTGATTTCCAGAGAGGAGTTGACACATCCCTTCAGTTTCTGTTGTCCACTTCCTATGTCTTTTATTCTGTTGCACATTCTACTCTATTCATGCTCATTTGTTCAGCTGACACAGTCTTAGTCTTATCTCATGTTTCAGAGTCCACAAGATTTACATCAACATCAACTAAAACTTGCAGGCAATAATCCAGGTACACCAATAGCAGCATGGGAATAAACTCATCCATCAGTGTCAAGCTGTTATTCTATTTCCTTTATGACAACCTGTGGAAAATGAAACTGCATTCATCTGTTAGAAACAAGAGGTCACTCGGCTATTGTTCTTAGAATTTGGCATCCTCAGGAAACAACACCTTTGAAATAATGGTCACCTGTGACATAATCTGAAATGTTTTGAAATGTATGGTTTTATTATTCTTATTGCAATGGAGGTTCTGTCATGGAAATGTACGATGGATACTGTAAGTGTCCCTTTCATATATGACACATAAAAGCGGCTTGGTCTTCCATGAAATTGACCGAGCAAACTTAGAAACCTCTTCACAACAACACAAAAGGGTTTTTGGAGTTTGGTCCTGAGAAGGAAGGGCAGGATGCCAGTGGTCGCTCAAAATTTATGAAGAGATTAACGGTCTAGGTTTGATCTTCTTTGGAGACGTCTGCTTTGGTGCAGAATAATCCTTTTCTGTTCGAAGAAACTGAATAATAAAATGTGCTATTGTTTGTTTTCCCCACTGAATGGGTGTGAGAGGCGGTAAAGACTGGATGGGTTAGGGTTAGGGTTAACCCTAACCCTTCATGTCATGAGCCCAGCATGCTTTTGGCTGATCCAAAAAAAATATTTCTCCTTAAACATCTTAACAGCACATAAGATGCAGCTACTTCTGTCATACTTCATGTACAGTTAGAAGGGGATTGGACTTGATTAAAAAATGTATCTTATTCATTGGCGGTTTTGTAATTAATGAATAAAAATCAAATGCATTCTGATCGTTTTTCAATTAGACATGAGGCAACAGAAAATTGTGTTTGTTTGATGAACAAATCAACATACATTAGCATGAACTTCAAAATCTCATTTACTTTCCAATCAGTCTACAGTAGAGAACAATAGATGAGTGCAGAAAACACATCACTGTCTTTTCAGCACAACCTATTCGACTTCCCTTTCATCATCATATAGCCGCTGGATTAGTTTTGACATTGTCTCTCTGGACGACAGTTCACAAGTTGCATCAGTGCAATCTTGTAACCCCTCATCTTCTACCCCAGAAATGACGGTGGTCTACAGTATCCAACGATCCATCTCAACGATGGATCGGGAAATTCGTCAGACGTGGACTTTGTCTCTGAATCTAAACCCTGACATGTTGTCGAGTGATGAATGGTGACACCCTGCCTGCTTGAATAAGCTGTGCTGTTATTTTCCACAAAAAATTGCATTAGACATGCATACTCGAATAAAACTACTATTACCAAAAACCCTGCGAGCTCCAACATGTTTGGAGTTGAGGTGGTAATGGAAGGTGGAGATGTTCCTGTCAAATTCCTCCCTGCATAACGTGCAAAGAACAGCATTTTTATCTATACTTCCATCCAGAAGTTCCTAATGTTTAAATTCCCCATCGAACAGCATGGCCTAATCTGGCTTTTTCCATCCTGCTAATGCATGAGGTGTGTCAGTGTCATCTGTACGCCTGGAACAGGTGCAGTGAGACACATTCTGTGGCGCAGATTAAAGGGCGATTAAAATGTGATAATTTGCTTTCATTAATTAAATGGTACTTATTAATCTAAAGTCCCAATTTGAAAACCTTTTTTGTAAAATGCGTACCACAAAATAACTGTCTGTTGACTATCATGGGTTAATACAGAAATAGTAGAACAGTAATATGTTTTGCTCTCATCTCATGGTTTGAAGTATTTCACTGTCACTGTTGAGTTTTTAATCAATGTCAATGAAATGGAATAACTTTTTTAGAAGTAGGCATGAAACAGATTAGTTGCTAGAAATAACTACTGTGGTAACCCGTTCACGGGTTGTCTCCTTCCCTCAGAAGTCTCATTAAAGAGCCCCTTTCGTGGGGGAATCGCAGTGTTCCTCCATACATACCAGATATAGTAACACTGAGACGGCACCTGAGTGATCCCACTGATCTTTGTGGTCTCTAAGCTTCATCATTAGGTAAGTTCAAGGCTTCTCCTTCTGAAACTCCAGAGTTCTCAGAGCTGGCTCGCCCGAAGTGTCCCACCAGATGAGTAGGAAAGATGCTTTAATGTGAACACGTACATTTTGAGTATTTTAGTGCATCGTGTTTTAATACAGAAATAAAATGGTGTTTTTTGATACATTAGATGAGCACCGCGTTTCGTTGTATGCAGTTTGAGTATAATCTGCCAAGTACAGTAAATCCTGACACAAACCATTGGGAGCGGAAAACATAGTCAGAGAGAGATTTGTTTTCATTTAATTGCAGTTTTACGAGACATGTTTGGAGATCGAGACACAATATAGATGTTTAAAGCCTGAGATAACCTGATTGAATGTGTGGGAATATTTAAGCTTGACGATTACCGACTCTAAACATTCATTTCTACTACACAAGAGCTGGACCAGTAACAGGAGTGCTGCTGACCTATCAGTGGTAACTTTCTCTGCTGCGATCTGGGTGGGAAATAAGCCATTTTACTAGCATTAACTTGACTTTTAAGTCTTCCTATCATTTTTTCTGAGCTCCGTGGGACAAAAACAACAGTCTATCTGTTTAGTCTGATGTTTGTTGGCTGACATTCTTTCTTTACTGCCCAATGGATGGAGCTATTGGCTCTTACACAACTCCTGGTAAATGGGGCTTGAATCTGTTTACCTTTGCACCTCTGCAACCACCTGTTCCACTGTACGCCCCCCCACTTGGATG
The DNA here is from genome assembly GCA_901007705.1 of Fistularia tabacaria. NCBI lineage: Eukaryota > Metazoa > Chordata > Actinopteri > Syngnathiformes > Fistulariidae > Fistularia > Fistularia tabacaria. Next base: position 20,415 of record CAAKHD010013674.1, on the reverse strand, counting down.
ATTCGCTGTATGTTAACCTTGTACATCACACATAAGCAACAGGTGAGGCAGCTCAACACAAGTGAAATATTTACAGATGGAGTGCTCACTCAAGAAAACAAATACTGCTGCCAAGTAATTTATTGGTCACATTTGTTAACCATCCTCACATCATTACATGTTACTACCTCAGCTTTAAGTGTGCAAATATTATTAAACAAGCCCCTAAAAATTGTCACTCTGTGTCCTTCTTTTATAATGACTCAGTCAGCTATTTAGTTAGGTATGACAGCTTTCCTCTGTCAAAACACGGTTTCAAATAATTTTTGTCGAGCCTTGGGAGATGCTTACAAAATGTATCCGCCTACAAACTTTACTACTGCTAATGTGCTTATTCATCATTAATTCAGACTGTCATACCAAGCCAGATTTTAGCTGTAGAATTGAAATGTCAATTGAGGACTTTTTTCACTTAAATGTAAACAACCCTTTGATCCCACCACTTTCACTCAAAACACATTTCAAAAACCTCTCTTATGATCTTCATCTTGATAGCTTCTGTCACTCAAACATGTTCCCCTTGCTGCCCCCACCTGAGGAAACTTAAATGAGGTTGAGGGCATGGCCTTGCTCTCATTTAAGACTTATCTTAAATAATATAGACCTCCTTTGAAGACCTCCATCCTTTTGTTTTGTGCGTCATACAGACCTATTGTATTCTCATTCACCAATAACAAAAATGTATGATCGGTTATTTTCCTGAATTTCTAAGACCTACTTTTTTGTTTTCTTTAGGTTTGGCAATCTACTGATCCAAAATTATATCTAATGCCATTTAGCGCAGTTTTAAGTCCAGTAAAGTGCTACTTTTAAATCTGCATTTTGGTCCCGATCTCACTCACGTGAAAGACCAGAGCCTGTATTTGTTTATTATCCTGGACTCACTGTGAGCAACACAATCTGTATTTAATATTACGTTGAATGATCACAGCTGTATTTTAATTTTAACACGCAGACAATTTTATTGGAACAGTTTCCACATCATATGTTCAGTTATTCCAGACAGGTTGTTTATTTAAAACTGAGAATTGTTGTAAAATGAAGAACATGACACCAAGGACAGCAGAAATAGAAATCAAAGCTATTGAGCTTCCACAATGTAAAAACGCAATGGAAGAATTGAATTCCACACATAAAAGTACTTCATTCAAATGTTTTACTGGTATATGTGAGATAAAAAACAGCAAAAGAGCAAAATGTATATTTATATCAATGGTTGTGAAACAGATGCCCCTCCAGACCTCCGCTGATATGAATCTATCTTACATTTAATTTATATAAAGTTACAAGTTGTTACGCTGTAAAATGAATGAAATAACTTTTCCTGGAACTTTCAAATCCGATTCAATTCAGCCTTTCTCGTGATATCACCTTGGCAAAAACTTTTGTCCATCTTATATCCTCCCTGCTGACTTCCTTAAGGCTCCTACATTTGGTTTATCGTTCTATTTCAATGATGTTCCTGTCCTCTCTCTAATCTAACATCAGTTTGAGTCTGCATCAGTCCAAACCCCTTCTCAAAATCTCAGACTGGTCCCGACACACTCGACAACTTCTGTCTCCACGCTCCGAAGGTGACCAACGTTTTAAGAAACCTGAGCTTTCCAGATTACAAATGGATACTTTCAAAAAGTTAGTTGGCGTCTCTTGCCCTGATTTTCACTGTTAGGGCAGCATATCTTCAAAGTAAAGCATATAAATCTGTCTACATCATTTCTGTCTTCTTGATTGCCTCAACCCTCCTTCATCTGACGTTTCGCTACCATGACATGTGATTTATCAAAGATCCTGCACATACAAATTCTCCAGCCATTATGAACTTCAAATCTTGCTGTCAAATAGTTTTTCTTCTACCAAATAGAAAATCAAAATGGCAATTCTAAAAGCCTCAGATAACTTATCCAAAATCATATCTCACCCGTAACTTTTAAAAAATACTTTTCAAATGGAAAAAAAGCAAACATGCATTTTAAAATGTGTGTGATTAATTCCTTGAAGAAAGGGGGAAAAAAGTGTTTTAAATAAATGCTGTTCCTGTTGTATTTGAACTGTTTTATTCTACTGATGATTTTATATTATCGTAATTTAATTGGATTATGGCCCTGTATTTGCCCAGTAGAATTGGATTCTCATGATATGAACAGCCACCCATCAGACGCCAAACTGGCTTCCAAAAAAAATAGCCTTTTCTGAGAAAATGTGTTGGCGTTAAATGATGAGTGTTGCTCTGATGTGGGCTATACAGCTCCTTTATCATTTTTAGGAAGGTATTTCTGCTGAAATAAAATTCACACTTTAGACTGTTACTTGCACACTGGGAGCGTATACTTTGGCATATTTAGCACATTTGTTGTCACACATAGACACATAAATGCACAGGCAAATGCGTGTTGTCGTATGACAACAACAACAGAATTTCATAAAACACTTAACAGGGAATCACCTATATTAATAGAGCTTCACATGAATGAAACTCTAATTATTCTTATTTTTGCTTCTAGGTAAAGCAGCATTTGTTGTGTTTTTATTGAAGTAATGTCCAAGGGGCTAAAGCAGTAAGTACGGATCTGCTATGTTAATAAATCTCAGATAAAGTCAGGCAAGTAAATGTAGAGGTTAACTTACATACCTTAGCTAGACTTTTAATGGCATAGATAATTGGAAGTCACATAAAATACCAAATTGAGTCACTAAAGCCAGATAATTCTGTCGAGGGAATATGATTTCTGTCTTAATTCTGATACCTGAGACAATGAGGAAGCTGCTCTCGGCGATTCAGTGCCCCGGACTAGTCTACGTTAAATTTTCCTAGTACCATCAGGATCCTCGACTACCAGCTCCTCAAGGTTTCTGTAGAACCACTTGTGGTCACAGACCTCTGGTTACTGCTAATCGGAGGCTGCTATAGACTGCTGGAGGCTGTGTGTAGAAAGATTCCATGATGCATTCATTCACTCATTGTCTATGAATGAGCCAAACCCAATGGTTGGTTTCAAGCCAATGAATCACAGGGCCACATAGAGACTTTCAGTCTTTCAGTCTCCCAGTCCCCCGTCTGGGCAATTTGGAATCAGGACAATTTAGAATGTACAGATAATTGTTATAGAGGCGCTGAAAAACCTTGAGAAAAAAAAACATGGAGAAATCATGCAACCCCTTCATAGAAAGGCCCTGGTTGGAGTCAAAAGACGGAACAGACTCTTAGTAGATTACAAGAAGAACATCCTTTGCAGCAGGATCAATGGTTTTGAAACACTTGTAAAGTTCTAATGATTAATACAGGACATCACAGAGGTTAGCGCCTCAAAGCAAGAAGGTCCCTGGTTCAATTCCTGGAGGGGGCCTTTTTGAGTGGAGTCTCCATGTTCATGAATGAGCAAGTAGCTTTTTTGCTTTTTGTTTTTTCACATCATTTAAAATTAAAAAATTATGAATCCACATTATGATTTGTCACTCCAAATTTTATTTTGAAAAAACTGCAATTTGATTTCGGAAAGAATTTGATAAAATGTAAAGCCGACAGTGGGTTGCTCCACACATTAACTATGCAAAAGAATTACATTTCTAGAAAATGCTGCTTTTTTCTTTTTCAATAAGATTTCTCACTATTAGAGTGTGTTGCCATCCAGACATGTTGACATTTAAAAGTCTTCCGATGAAAACTCAATTAACTGATAAAATCTATTTATTGCTCGGTGATGTAGTTCGGTGAAAAAACGGTGTGCAGCATTTCAAAAGTATGACCACGATGTCAGATAGATTGAGGAATCTGGAAGAACAGCATAAAAGGGTCTTGAGCTAATCAGATGAGTCTCTCACTCAGAAAACAAAGACAACTGTGCTTGGTATTATTTTCACTTCATGGAAAAAAACATATTGATGTAAAAAAAAACAACTGAAAATTGATTTGTCAGTTGCCAACCTGAATCCAATCCACCACAAAGATAATGGCTTTTTGATTTAATTCACTATTTCTCTCAACGGCATTTGTATTGAGCAGACAACTATGCTCCCTCTGATCGGTTGAAAATTTTTCATGCCGATTCAGGTGAGGTGTAAACATCTTTCAAGATGCCTCGCACTGACGGTCTTTCATGTGTTTTCAAAGAAAAAAATCCCAGTTGAGAATCAAATTTTTTATTTGAATCTTCAATCTTTCTATTGGGTCTGTTACGGCTCTGAATCCAATGGCAATATTCTCTAAGCAGATCATTTGTTGGCACTCAATATATATTTCACAGACTACATTAATCCAGCGATTAAACTGTCTCCAAACAAGAAATACTTTGAATCACAATATCGAAGTTTGAGTTGGGGATACCTGTTAACATTATGACAAATCATCGATCCAAAGAGATTTATTTTTCTCGTGTTATATGTTACGAGTGCACTCTTCAGTCAATCATAAAATGCCCGATAACATAGTGCTTTGCTAGCTTTAAAACAAAGTGTCTTGCCAGATAAAAGCTGGAGGCTCTGACAACACAACTGCAATAATAGAGGACAGTAGGGGGCGACGTTGCTCAGGGGGGTTCGAGTCGTTGTGAACATTCCTGGCTGATTCCCGCACTCCTCCTCGCCTGTTGAAGTGTGGTTGAGCAAGACATTGAACCCCTAATTGCTCCCCTGGCGCTGTTCAGTAGCTGCCTTCTGCTCATGGTTCATCAATGATGGGTTAAATGCGGGTGGTCAAATTTCGCTGATGTTGTGCTTTATGTATAACTGAATGTGACAATAAAGGTCATTCTTCTTCTAGTGTGGTGCCCTGGTACATTCTGTCTAACTCCAGTTGGAAATAGATAATTTTACATGTTGATGTTGTAAGTCCAGTGGGGTATGAGTCAAATCTACTGGAGCACAAGCAAGGGGTCATCTGGACCTGCCCTACGCCTGATCACAGAACGAGCCAACAGGGTCTTAGGGTAAGGAGAAAGGGCCAACATCCAGCAAAGAAGCCTCAACAGGGCCTTTGTGGAAACTGCTAAAGCAGATATGAACAGCTGGCATTAAGAGAAGCTCAACAAAATTGTCCTGGCAATAATTTCAGAGTTTTTAGAAATAAGCAATCCATCGCTGTGCACTTCAAGGATAGAAAACCTCGACACTGAATGGAAAGCACGGTGTACACTTCCTGTTGTGGTGGGGAATGCACAGAAAAAAACAGCCACTGAGCAAGCAAATTGTACAACACAGGAGATCCACTTCCTCAAAAGAGGAATCAGCAGTTCATGTGCATGTTCAGAGCAGGGATGTTTCTTTTGAAGAGTATGATATCCACATTTTGGTGAGTTAGGACAGGTAGCTTTAGATGTGAGTGTGAAAGGCCATCCTTGTCAACCCGGAACGACCATCGCTTAACGGGGCACTGATCTTTCACATGAGCTATTAGCGACAAGCTATTCAATGTTTGGCTCACACCCAAGAAGGAGCGGATGTGATTTAAGCAAGAAATCTTGTGACCCTGACGAGGCACATGACAGCCGGGATGGAAATTAACCCTCAAACGACCCTAACAATGTTCATTTAAATCCTCATTCTTGACACACTTTCCACTCAAGGTGGTAACAGCTCGTTTTATACGACCTTCTGGTTGAGTCCAAAAGTCACATGTCTCACAAGGTATAAGTGAACTCCATGGAGGTTAATTACACGAAAAGTCAGTCAGAAGGATGCATGGTGAACTGTCTCACAAAAAAAAAAAATGAACTCTGGTTAACCATTATAAAATATTACAGAAATGACAATGACCTTGATGACTGGGGGTTCGCGCAGAAATACTTCTTGATACTGTTTGATTTTTTTCTTGAAACAAAGGAATTTACAGGTTCAATTGAGTTACTGGCCACTGATAAAATATTGTTTTCAGTCATGCACTACTTTTGTTTGGGGGAAATTGAAAAAAATATATGACTATGGACATGGACATGACTATCAAATTCTGATTTTACACTCTAGAACTTGCAATCCAACCATGTGATACCCATGCATCTACCTATGCAGCTCCGAATAGTTTTGTTGTGGAAATGTATTTGGGGATAGCTTTTACCTGAAAGTACAATAAACCATTACTTCCTTACTATACATTTTTTTTAACTTTTTTAGATCAGTGAGACCAATGGGCTACTTTGCAGGTCACACACAGATGCAGTGCATTGATATCAGAGTGAAGTAGAAATGAAATAAAATTTCATAAGGCGCCACCTAGTGACAAACACGTGAAGATCCTTAGGTGCTACGTTGACTTTAACTGGAAATATATTTTTTTAATGAATTTACCACTTGATGGCGAGTAGATCAAGCCTAGAAACTAAGAAACAATATCAGTTCAATTATCTCAATTTAGTTTTGAGCTTTGGATGAGGTTTCTTGTTTGCAGGTTTAACTTCATAACACACCTGTGAATGAAACCAGGTATAAAAACTGTGAAACCATATCTTCAGCAAATCATATGCCAGGGCGTCTGTGGAGCCTTTTCCCCAGAGATTGGTCTTTTCATAAAGGACACTGAGGAAGAAAGGTATCACTAAGATGGAGACAGTTCAGGGGTCTCATTGTCATGTGTGCAGCAGCTCTCTACCACCTAGCTGCAGCCTCTGTTTGAGTTGCTGGAATACGCTTGGTATTTCTGTCTATAGAGACAAATTGCACATCGGATGGTTGGCTGTTTAATAGGTGTCTTATGGGTAATTAATTTGCCATTTAAAACTCTCAAATCGTAAATTTGAAGTTATTAAGAAAATCGATTTCTGGCCTAGTTCCTAAGCTGTGGATGAGTCCCCTTGTGTCAGTCAGATTAGGAAACAATCAAGGTGAATTTTCATTATCATTTTCCTTTTTTTGGTTGACTATTCATCCATCCATTCATTCGTTACCATTCCCACGGCACACAATGACATACAACCATTCGGTTTCTTATTTACAGGTCTGGCCAATTTAGCGTCTCCAATGAACCTGCTGGATATTTTGGTACTGTGGAAGGAATTTGGAGAATCTGGAGGAAACACACAGACACAGGGACAACATGCAAACTCCACACAGAAAGACCTGTGTCAGAATCAAACCAGGGACCCTCTTCAGTTTCATTTTCCAATGATTTCTATCTAATGGATATTTTTTCTTCATTTCATTAAGCACTTCCTCAGGGGGCCCTTTCAATAAAGGTTGCCTTTTTTAGAAGACTAAACTTTCACATCCTAACATGCATTTCATTGACTCTGGTTTTCTATGCTTATTCTCGAAAATGCATGTTTATGCTTGCTTTTGCTGTTGCTTGAGTACATTTTCCGCACTCAAAGTTTAGCCCCTTTTTGTACGCAGGCTGTATCTGTGTGGTCTCCAGTATTCTAGACCTACATTTGTGAACTTAAGGGGACAAAAACCAAGCAGCAACTTGCATCATTCTCCCAACCAGAGCAGACAAACTGACAAGTACACAAACACACATTCACACACACAAACATCCACGCCCCTGAGCAGATCAAGGTTTATCCACCCACAGTGGTGGTTGGCCCATGGGATGTTAAGGGCTTGGATCCAAAGCACCAGCTTATATCTGCAGATCAAGGACTGACCTCCCAACTAGCCACAGCAGACTGACCAGTACTAAGCTTAAAGCCCAGCCAAAGGCACAGATCCAAGCTACATGCTGAATGTTATATCAGTCTAATGATTCTTCCCGGACGCCCCAAATTCAGCCAGTCTGTCATTTTCTTTTCTTTTTATTTTTTTTTCCTCTCCCTCCATCACTCTTGCCAGGTCTTTGTCCCTTATGTAAAGTCTTCATCATTGCCTAAAACAGTATATTTCTGCTGGTGTCAGTGAGGGGAAGCGAGACTTCTTCTTCAAATTAAAGGAAAGTGTTTTAATGACCTGAGGGGTGATTTCATTATTCCCTGATATGAGTGCATTTTCAAAAGCAAAGGGTGTGCTTTGAAATGTATGACTTTAGAAAAGAATTCTACTGCCACTTTTGGATGGTAAAACTCCATACAAAGAACAAACTCCATTCAAAATGTAACTTCTGAATGGGTGGAACTAATTTATGTATGAGCTGCATGGATTAAAGTTGTTCTTACATATTGTTTGGAATTGGATAAATTGCTGCCATCACACAATTGAATAAATACATTGAAAAACACGAGAGTCGCATAATAACCTTCAAACATGTTCTATATTTGTCCCCTCATCCATTAAAAGAAATCTGGGAAACTAGCTCAGTTATAACAATATAGGACATCTTACAACTGTATAACCAATGGATTTTATGGCAATACAATTCTTTCAGTTGGAATTCCATGTATTGTCGGTTCATTATTGTGTGTAAGAAAATGTCTGATTTTGCTGCAACTTTCACACAACAGGATTTGTCTGAGTTCCAGGAAAAAGGAGAAGACTCCATCAGTCTCTGGGGCCAGTACAGAGATGACAATGGTGAACTTCATACTGAACTTATAATGAAGTCAGCATTTACAAATCATGAACCAGCTCCATGACCAACAGCAGCTGGAAGTTGTTTGAACAAAAATATAGATATAATAGTCTGTAGCACCTGCAAATGAAGTCATTGCACACCCTTACTATGCACAGCTTTGTCTATTTGTACTATAAACCATTATCATTCCAGTATTACTGCAATGTACTGTATGTGTACGTCACAAATTTGTAGTATAAAATAGAAAATAGGTCCATACATTTAAATAAGATGTAAGTCTAATTAGACAGCCCGTAAATTAAATTGGATTGATGACTATAATACATAATATATGATATAATAATAATTAATACATTATATACATTTAAGATGATATGTCCTGCCACTTATAGATCAGCTGACTGCAGCTGAAGTAGCTTTTTCTATTACTCAAACAGGCTTTTGGAATTGATGTTTCTTTTCATCAACAACGTGAATAATTAAAGATTATGTATTTACTGATCCATAAAGGTGCTACATTTATAAATAATCTGAAGCAAGTGCCATTATGTCAGCTGTCGTCGCCAAATTAGCTGATAATTCAGTCTTGTGAAAATGCAAATTGTGATTTTCAGTGAATAGAAAATGAAATCCTATCGACAAAAGGAAAAAAAAAATCCCATTTCTAAAAAATCTCGTTCCAAAACTATAAATTATGGACAATTCCGTGTTTTTTTGTTTTTCTAATACCTTTTTGTAACGGTCAAATGTAAACGAATAGCGAGTCTCAGTATTATATCCCCTTTTCATGAATGACTGAAAACCTTTAGAAAGGCTCTGGATTTTAAACCACCAACATATTTAATCATCTTTTCTGTTCCTCTCCGTATTTCTTTGCTTCAACCCCCTTGGAAATATGCATGACTTTAAGTTATTGTTAAAGCCGTCAAGTCTTCAGAATCATACTTATCAAAGGAAATCCTTATGAGAAACATCAAACATAAACAAGTGATTAGAAGGCCAAGCTTGTGATTGTCTGGGAAGAAGAGGCACAACCATTGCTGAGAGCATGCAGAGCTCACTATTTAATCCCGCCATACTTGTCAACCCCTGCAGCTCTACATATATCATTTCTATTCCTGAATGTAGAAGCTGAAGTTTTAATGTGTTTTTGAACCAGGACCAAAAGTCTTGCTTGAAGCTGTCAAAGAGACAAAAAAAGGTTCCTGCCCAAAATAATTAAGTTTAATGTCGTTCATCTGATGTATTCTCAAGTGTAATTTCTTGTTCAAAATATACTTCGAAATGAAAAGGCAGAGCCCCTAAAAGCTTGGGCAAAATGGTTAAATGCACTTTGCTGCACCAAATCACAACATAAGGGTTTGTCAAATACAGTTAGTGTTGATAACCCAAACTATGCTATTCCTTCCAGGCTTGCGTAGCACTGCATAACCAAATGAAAATAAAATTCGAGATATCTCCAAATAAGAACTAGAATCAATGCAAATCCGTTATCTTGGTGAAAATCTCAATACATTATTCAGAAGAGTGGCATCGTTAGAAACACTCAAATACTAATTATCACCAATTTTATTTCAGCCATGTCAGAGCTCAAGTTGCACATTTAATTTTTGATAAACATTTCAAAAATCAAAATGGGCAAGTGAATTAACTTTTCTCTCTTCATGGAGAGAGCACTTCTAATTTGAGCTATATTGTTTGTAAAAGTAATTTGAAGTATGGGAAGATAATAAGCATGAACATGAATAGCAATTACATACGTCTATAATTGACTTGATTTCCAAAATCGTCATTGTGAAAAGGTACTTATATCCTTGAAAATGAACAAATAATATGTTCCTCCTCCTTGAATCATCACCTCATAGCTGTGGAGGAGTTTGTTTGTCCTCACTGTGTGCTGCGTTGAAGGAGGCATCAGTGACTGGTAGGGTCTGCTCCCAGTCCACAGTTAGTCCAGGCTAAGAACGCCTCAGTAACACCCTTGTAACTCATACAATGAGGCAGTATGTTTACTTGCGAAAGAATGGTGGTTAAGCCCGGGTCCGTAGGGGGCAGTCTGTCACTGACCAAATCACTGTGGACCTCTGCCCACTGCATCGGTTCTGGAAATAAGTGCCTGGAGAGAGGCTGAACTTTTCAGACTTTTTTTGGGGGGTTAGTTCAGTTCTGAAGATGCCTCTGGGATAAGAGGTGAAACATCTTTAAGAAGAAAAACTAAGTTCAGTTACCGCGACAAGAGGGCCTAGATGACTGACAAAAACACAATGAATATGAAACTTCACGATACTGTATCTCTTTCATCGACTGAACCATTAAGAAAAGCGGGAAAGCTTGTGGATATCTGAAAGATAACTCCATCCATCCATAATCTACCGCTTTTTCCAGCCCTTAGGGTTGCTGGGATTGGTGAGCCTATTCCTGCTGTCAATGGGTAAGAGTCGGGTATGGCCTGGACCAGTCGCCAGTCGTTCACAGATGACATAAAACTGTAAAACATTAATGTTAAAAAATGGGAAATATCTAACATTACAGGTTGAAGAGGGATGCAAATGAACAAACAACAGCATGGCTATAGGTGAGCCTAGCTTGACTTAAATGATCCTGCCTTTGGGATTTGTTTGTGTCTCCATTTGTGCTGTGAAAAGCCTGTTGAGTGCATGAAAGTGGTAGGGTTGCATACTTGGTGCATCTCACAAATATTACCAAAAATACAGCTTTGGCAAAATGGCAATAGTCTGATGAGCTTGGGAAAAGAGGACTCACCTGGCGTATGTTTGGGGTTTATTCAACGCAATACTGTCGTAACACAAATCTCCAAATGCTGTATCTTCTTCAACATTTCAGGCTATGGGCTCATGCTGTGTGCATAACTTTGAATAAAACTTGAGAAATCTACACATAATGTGGGATAACTAGAAGAGTGCTACTCTCCATCTAAGTCAGGTTGAAACACTTTATTGAATAATTTAGTCTAATATTTATGATATTTTAAGATTTCTATAAGAAAAGAGCAAGCCAGCATCTTGGATTCTCTCTTCTGCCCTTACAAGTAGCATGAAAGGCTCAAGTTGAAAGCTATCACATAGAAAAAACCATGGCAACCTTCAACTCTGTCCATAATTTCAAGTCCTGCAGGCATGTGTCACTCCGAATCGTACGAACCATTCACATGACCCTCCACCAAGCAGCGAAGCAGCGGGACCACAAATTTCCCTTGGGGACGCACAGCATTTCGAAACACAGATGGACAGAGAAAGTGCAGAACAACAGACTGGGAGCAGGAAAGTGACAGAGCAATACACTCTGTCCTTCCAATGTCCAATGCATTCATCAATTCAGACACAAATTCAAGAAAGGGAAAGTGATGGAAAATCATTAAAGGAGAAAAAAACAGCGATTCAAATGACTTGCTGTAGGCAACTGGTGATTGCTTTAGCAGTGGCAGGGTCCAAAAGAGAGTAGAATCTATACAGTGAGCAATTTCCCCCGGCTGCAAGTCATTAATTACTTATTAATGTGCATAAGAGGAACTTCTGTGCATTCAAAGTAAACATTGTTGAATTAGAATGCAAAAGGAATAGGGAAACAATTTGGGGAAGAAAAAAAAAAAGAAAAAAGAAGGCATAGGGTGGAAAGAGCAGGACAGCACTGAAGAGGCATGTCAGGCCAGAAAAAATGAGTATAAGTATGCCCTGAGTATGACAGAAAAGAGCAAGCAGGCTGAAAGTGAAAGGTTTAAAAACAAAGGGAGGGGCGGGAGCAGGTCATAAACTGTGTGGCAAAAATACAGATAAGTGAAGAAATGGAAATGGGACAAAAAAAAGACATTACCATCATGGATGACCTTTTCAAAGGAAGCTTGTCTTTACTGAAACCTTTCTTCAGCTGATATTTCAAGAAAACAATGGCTGCTAACAACTTGACCTCTTCCTGAGATGAGAATCAGCTGACATTAAGCAGCAAAATCACGTTTGCACAACATTTTGCAAATTGAATCGTTTGTAGCTGAGCCTGGCCCGGTCTCCTCCTGACTCTCTGAAGAAGAACAACAACAGATGCTCGCCATTCTGTCTGGCGCCGTATTAGGGATCTTGTACTTGCACCTTCAGTTCTGCGATATTGGAAATTAATTAAAATTCATCAGCAACACTGCCCCGAGGGGGCTCAGGGGTGGGCGGGCGGTCTGAAACTATGTGGGATTGTTTAGTCAGAATTACAATACTTCTGGGTAAATTTATCATCTGAAAAGTCTTTTAATTTTTTAAAGGGCAAAATTGTGCTTCCATTTGCATGTAGAATAAGGTAGTACCTGGAGAAGCCGCTTTCCAGCCTGTTACACCTGTCTCTCCAGCGCTAATGAGGCAGGGCATGGGGAATTATTATTATGTAAATATTATTACTATTATGCCTTTTGTCTGGATTACATGAAATGCATGCAATCAGACAATCAGCAAGCAAGAGAAGTCTACTGTTTTTCAGACATTACAGTGTAACAAAAATAAAGGGGTGTTGATTAATTTATTTATTACGTTTTCTATTCTTCTAATTATTCATCCATTTGTATGCTTAGGGATGCATGTGAACTATAATCTGTAAATACGTTGAGTTGATACGTTACATGATAGGTGGAAATTATGTTCAGTGTTTGAGTAACAACAAACAATATATACATATTTACAAAAACTGTATATATAACAATCATTAATAATAGTGAGTCCTCAAACATTTATCTACCTATATGTTATTTTTCTTTATATATACTGATATGTATAATGAATAATAGTGAATCAAGTCCCTCTGTACTGTGACGCACCAGCTGCAAATCTATTTCTGTTCTTTACATTCTCAACCTTACCATACCTGCGACTGGTGGCTCTGCCTGCTGCAGCAGACTTGAGTCGAGATGAAACAAGTCCCATTCCTTTGCAACAACATCCTTGTGAAACCTTTGTTTCATCTTGTATCTTCGCTTGTAATTGAATTGTAAAGCATAAAGGAAGTTGATCAATTTCATTTGAAATGTGAAGTTTTACTTTGCTTTTGTCACAAGAGTCCGAGTGGGAAGACAGAATGATAAAAAAAGGAGAATGGAAAATGGGAGGAGGGGAGAGAGTTGATTCAACAAATAACATTTAGTTGTGGCCAGTAATGCCTTAACAACTATATCTAGCATACAAAAACAGTATGTAAAGTAAAAAAAAACTTCTCATTAAAACATCAAGCAACCATAGTGCAACCTGAAAGTCTCTCTATTGCTTAAAACACAAAAAAGCAGTGTTCCAAAAACCCAGAAGCCCCAGTATCTAACAGTTCTGAACGCAGATTTAATCACACTCCAAACTCCACCTCCTGCAATAAAGGGCTACCAGGAATTTGTATAATCTGACTCAGTTGCCGCTTGGATGATAAATGAAAGTTCTTTCAAGACAACCTTATTTATGACCTGGGATTCTGGGTGCTCAAAGAAAACTGTACTTTCATGCTGCTTTGTGTTGTATGATAAAAGAGATTCACCAAAGAAGCCACCATGAGATTAATTGTATACATTTGAATTCACAACTCTACTTCAGTAACAGAGGAAACAGTCTCTGTTTAATGTTCTTGCGGTATATACACATACTCACATACACATATGCAATATTGAAAAGTTCACATTTAAACCTTGACAAATGTGATAAACACACTCTGCAAACAAATGCTTCATGGGAGTTTAAAGTCACTGCAATGAGAGAATGAAAATGCAATGCGGCTTTTTGGCAGATTTCCTGTGTAGCCGTAGTTGACAAAGTGCCAAATCTTTCTGTCACAGCTCCACTTTGAGGAAACTAACATCTCTCATGATTTAACTCTTGGGCAAAAAGAAAAAGAAAGAACTGATATAAAAATGTTCCCTTACACCTTAATTTGCATCACTCAACATGGACCAATTACAGAGACTCTGAATGGTTATTTACATGAGACAAGGCTCAGTAAATCAATTACATCTTTGTTGCTTTTGTGTGGAATTACCTCTGACCGAATTTTTCTCAGACAGGCAATTTTGGAGTTGAGCGCGTGAGGCAATCTTCATAAATAGCCAAAAGGAATAATTAAGACATAACTCAGTGAAAACAATATTGCGGCGACTGTCAGGAAGCAGGCTGCAAAATGTTCAGCGTACAAGCATCTGGGATACAGCTATAAAACACATTCTCCACTGCCGTTTAGCACACTGCAATACCCTTGAATACTACTGCAGCCAGCGTACTACACAACCCTTCATTGTCCTTTTCAGGGCCCATTCCACCGGAACAATAGTATTTAAGAAACGCGTTTGTACAAACAACATTACAACCTTGTTCGAAAGGTGATATAAAACTGTTAATGTGATCCCTCTTTCCCATGTCCTCACTGATACCGAGCGAAATATCTCGTGGTTACACTTAAAACTGGCCGGTTAGTTTTTGATGCTAAAACCATATCTGAGATGAGTCATCCAAAATAGCCTCAGACCTGTGAGACAAGCAGGCTGTCAGTCCTGCTTAAAGTGTCCTCTCGGTTACTATTTCATGTTGTGAATTTGCAAAATTAAGCATTCCAGCTCATTGGACAAGTGACCTACATAAACAGCATATTAACCTGATTGCTGCGGGGCACAAGAGTAGCAGTGTCACAATATGGCATTAGCACACATTTGCAATCCCTAATTCCACAGATTATTTACTGATTCACCAACTATAGTTGATTTTAATGATGCAACCCTCTAAACTCCATGTGAAATGGAGCAATTTCCCACATGGATTTGTGAATGCCACTGTGCATGGATTGTGCTAGGAATATATCTGACTCCCAAAAGGATTTTTTTTCTTTCTTTTATTAATTGATAGATTTATTTTGGGCATTGATATTTCTGTTTGATGAGATGAGAAGGCAGTTGTAAAAACACTGTATTTGTAGAGTAGTGGCGTACCTGAGGGTGAAGATTTGCACTGAAGAGAGGGTCAAGAGAGCCACAAACGCCGAGACTGTCTCTCTCTGCCGGATGGGTTTTGATGGTATCATCACCACGAAATTATTGTCTAGTTTCAGCTCTGACAGTGGCTGAAAAAGTCTGACACTTCCAATGCGCTGCATCGGCGTATGACCTGCAAAATAGCCGATTGGCCTCTGCTGGTCATTGCGAACAGGGCTGCCTTTTCTTGAATCCTCTGAGCTGCAGTCACCGTTGTTTGCCGTTTGAATCATGTAGTAGAGCTCCACAGGAGTGCCCTGGGCCTGCTCAGACACCCTCTGTCTCCCTGGCCGGACAGTCGGTGGGCTGAACCAGCTGGCTAGAGGCTCCAGCTCAGCCACACAAATCCCCAATTCACCTTTGAGCCTACATGTCCCACGCACCTCTTGAGTCTCATGGAAAGCAAACATCCGGATGCATGGCAGCTTTTGGATGGCACTGTAATCATCCCAGTCCCTCCCTGCAATATAAAATAGGACTTGAACCTTCGGCCAACTGGGGTAAATCCTCTCACTGATGATGTAGGTGTGAACTTTCCAGTTGAATGTAAACAGAGGCGATCCCAGTGTTGGTACTGATGATGTAGACAAGGAAGGTGTGTTGAAAGGCCCTGGCAGGGTTTGTAGCATCTCCAGAGGGATGGGGTGCTGGACAGACAACGGACCATAGCTAGCATTGACAGATGGAATCTGTCGAGCTTGGTGGATAAAGAAGGACTCGGTGCGAGCCTGCAGGCTGGAGTTTCTCATTATGTCCTGGTTTGCCTCCTGTAGAAAGAAAGCTGACTCTGCATTAAGGATCTGGTAGCTGACGGGGAGATAGATTGGCATGGGGCCGTGCCTCTGAAGACCTTCCAGGATCATCTTGCTGTCTGCAGCTGAAAAAGAGAGACAATGACAATAGACAAGATGTTATTTTGCAGTTTTATTTACTTCGACTGCAGAGCTAACACACATCCGAAACTCTTAGCTATATAAATGAAAATGTCTTGCAAAGTTTTCAGTAATATAGATTGTTTGAAAGTCATTGAAATTACTCAATGGTAAAAGAACTGCCTTATTCAGCTGGTGTAAATCAGCTTAGAATGGATGATACTGAAATTAATGGTTGCTATGGTGATGCTATTCTTGCTTTTATCTGAAAGCGACACGGGTTAGATGGGTTTAGAGAAGACTTATTTCTATTGGCTTGTCATTCAAACACAACACCGCCATGACTAAAATGTCCATATTGTGAGATACAGGGGATACAGTCATTAATAGTAATCTAAGAGATGTTGAAATTTCTTCTCCCTCCAGAAAGAAAAAGGGAGAAAAAATACCAGAGTTTTGTTGCCTTCATATCCTTTTCATTTTAAACATATGTTCTTTGTTTATAAGTATCAGTTTTTGCATTTTCAAAAGAGAACTATCATGCAGATTTTCAACCACCCTGTGACAAAAAGTTCAGCAAAGATTCTTGCATGTTAAAAATCAAAAAAAGCCACAGCCATACTATTGGGGAAATTAAGCAGAACCTTTCTAAAGTGGCACCTCACAAAGTGGAAGAAGAGTGCTTTCTTTGACGTTCCCTCCAGATATTAAGTGCAATTTTTTTGGAAGGAATGGTCTGACTTTATTTGTTTAGTTGTTTATTTGACTTTTATTTCAGGACTGGATTTGAGAGGAAACATCTCTGGTGACACTAAAAAACTTGGTCACTAAAAAGCATTGGTTTGGTTTCTATTGAAGTATCTTTGGTTATGTTTCCATGTTAGAAGACAAAATCAGAAGCATTTTATTTTCCATTAAAGTATTACACATTTCTGTTATCTTCTTTAGCATGAAACAAATGGCCAGTCAGCAGTGCTTCGAGCTGAAACACTAGAAGAGTCATCCTGATGGAAAAATCCAGTAACATTAACACAATTTGGGCTCACCTAAAACTTTAACAAACACTAAGGTATGATTTCAGGAAATGTTTGAAGCCCCACTGTTTTATACTGTCCTCTTAAAACCTGACAGATGTCTGAACCCTGTGTTTCAGGCAAGCTTTACCAATAGCCCTAATCCAGTCTATGTAGCATCTACCATCGATTCAACACTTTGTCAAGTACACAAGATATAGACCCATTGGTGTAATTCCAAGAAAAAATGAGACAAGACCATTGCATATTTCATAATCTTCAGACTAAAATTTCCAGCTGAGAGCTGGGGGGCTGTCAACCTGAAGGATGGTACCTTGATGGACGTTTCCCTGAAGGAAAAAAAAAAAAAAAAAAAAAAACAAAAAAAAAAAATGTAAAAAAAAAGGGAAAACAAAAAAAAAAAAAAAAGGGTGGG
>CAAKHD010013673.1:329496-424889 GCA_901007705.1 Fistularia tabacaria | reverse complement strand
ACGTTGTGTTTAAAACTTTCAAACACATAAAATTAAGAAAATGTTCATATAAAACAAATGTTGATTTCCTGTTTTTTCCTAACCTTCCACATGTACTTTAAAAATCAGCTTCTCTGTCTCAGCCTCACAGGTGTATTCCCCACCATCCTTCTTCTCTACACTATCAATCACCAACTGGCGACTCTTTCCCTTTGACTCTGTATGCAATGTCTTTCCTGAAGAAAGTAGCTTGCCATCCTTGTACCATTTCACCCCTGTCTTGGCATCAGCAACCTCACAGCTCAAGTTGGCCTTCTGTGAAAGAAGGGCTTTTATATTTGTCTCAACGGATTCCTTATTTGAGAAGGCTGATTGAGCATCTGAGGGAGAAAACAGGCCAGTGTGTTTAAAACTTTCAAACACATAATATTAAGAAAATATTCATAAAAAACAAATGTTGATTTCCTGTATTCTCCTCACCTTCCACATGTACTTTAAAAATCAGCTTCTCTGTCCCAGCCTCACAGGTGTATTCCCCACCATCCTTCTTATCCACCCTGTCAATCACCAACTGGCGACGCTTTCCCTTTGATTCTGTACTCAGTGACTTTTCTGAAGTAAGCAGCTTGCCATCCTTGTACCATTTCACCTCTGTCTTGGCATCAGAAACATCACAGTTCAAACTGGCCTTCTGTAAAAGACAGACTTTTACATTTGTCTCAATGGATTCCTTATTTGAGAAGGCTGATTGAGCATCTGAATGAGAAGACAGAACAAATCAGGTTTGATGCAGTTGGCCAGCTAGTGGTTATCACCCAGCAAGCAAGTATTTGGTGTGATAATCATAAGCTGCCTTACCTCTCAAGTGCATCATAAAAACAATCTTCTCTGCACCAGCTTCACATATGTATTCCCCAACATCTTTCTTCTCCACATTGTCAATCACCAACTGGCGACTCTTCCCCTTTGACTCTGTATGCAACGTCTTGCTGGAAGTCAGCGCCTTCCCATCCTTGTACCATTTTACCTCCATGTTGGAATCAGGCACTTCACAGTTTAGTGTGGCTTTCTGGGACAGTGTTGCTTTTACCTCCCTCTGAACTGATTCTTTGTGCAAGAATGCAGGTTGAAGCTCTTTACAAAAGGTAAGAACAGACAGAAGTTCTGTTCACACAAATGATTGTATCATATTAAGCACAGTTTTCTTGTTATTTAAAAAGAAAATAGATCAGACAAACATTTATTATGTGTTAAATATAGCTTAGCCAGTCCTACCAGATACAAATATCTTAAAGCTCATCGTTTCTCCTTGAGCTTCACAGGAATACTCTCCCGCATCGTTCTTCTCCACCTTTTCAATTACCAGCTGGCGTGTATTGCCCATGACTTCTGAGTATATCATCTTGCTGGATATCAGTTGTTTGCCATTTTTATACCATTTTACCTGTGACTTGCTATCAGACACAGTGCAACTGAGAGTGGCTTTTTGGAAGAGAGCGACTCTAACTTCCCTTTGGACAGACTCTTTTTTGGAGAAGGCAGCTTGGGCTTGAGTTTCTGTCGTAAAAATTATGCATCATTCAGCATTGTCCGTTATGTGGTCAAGTGTTGCTTCTACAACCACACAAAATATTCTGTAGTCTTACCCTTTATCTTGACATGGAATGTGACTTTATCTGCTGCTGTCTCACAAGAGTAATGACCTTCATCGCTTTTCTTGGCACACTTGATAATTAGTTTCCTTTGAGTTCCTTTAGAGAGGATGGTAGTTCTCTGGTCCTCACTGATGTCAACTTGATCTTTTCTCCACACGACGGGTGCACTGGCAGGAGATACCTCACAACTCAGCTCAAGATCTCCTTTCAGAGATGATGACAGCCCCATAGGACCCCTGGCCTTGTTCAAGAACTTAGCTGGTTCATCTTAGAAGAAAAAATAATAAAATGCAGATTTAGAGTTTTTAGGTTATTTTTCAGTTGTTTTTCCTTAAAATTTTAAAACTAAAATCTGAAAAAAAAGTTTGTATGAAAAATGTGCATTTATTTATTGATTTTGAATTTCTTAAGAGCTGTGAGGTTGCTTGAGAATTGAGTTGGTTTCGCAAAATCACTAGATAATATAAGGAATAACGGCACATTTCTCAGTATGCCCTTAAGTAGGGCAGACCTCAAACCAAACCATATCCCTGTGCATAAAGCTGAGTATGTGAGTATGAAAGATACTGACTTCATTTTCAGGGCTTAGGGCTAAGCTGCAGGTAGAAATATCAACAGTTCTCAATCAACAACTTTAACAGATGTTAGGAGTACATGCTAAATTTATGACTAGTCTTTGATAGAAGCCATTGATTTTGATGAAATGACCTTTAAGAGTCAGTTGCATGGACATTCGGTCATCAGCTAAAATACAGTCATAGATTCCCACATCCTCTTCCGTAACATTGTTTATCATCAGGATCCTCTTATGGTCAATGGCCATATGTTCATACTTCTTGCCCATTTTCAGCTCTCTGCCATTTCTCATCCATACCACCTGGATTAGAAAATAGAACAAAATATGTATAAAGGAGACAGGATTAAGAAGGTAAATTCTAATAGAATTAAATGACATCTCAAATGTTGTACTTGAGAAATATGACTATTAATTACGCATGACTGGAAAAGAATACAGGCTTAAAAGTACTGAATACAACAAATGATCTGCAGGCATTTCCATGTAAATATACAATTTAAAATTCTTTCATAGTGGAATAGTAGAATGATAGCATAGTAGAATTAAATGACATCTCAAATGTTGTACTTGAGAAATATGACTATTAATTACGCATTACAGGAAAGGAATACAGGCTTAAAAGTACTGAATACAACAAATGATCTGCAGGTATTTCCATGTAAATATACAATTAAAAATTCTTTCGTAGTGGTAACTGCCTTTTTGGACAGGGGTACTGACAAAATTCTATAGGAAAATTTAGTCTAGTATCCAGTTACCATTTAAAAAGGCCAACGGCAAGTGGGCATGTTGTTTAATCAAACAACATTTATCACTGTAAAACTTTTATAAAAAGCACAGGAAAAGGGCTACAGCATTATAATAATCAATAGTCAGTTTTGCTGCTTGTACAGTTAACTATACATTCAAAGTGCTTGGAGGAGTAGAAAATGTTTGCTTCATTCACAAACCTGTGAATTGTAATCTGACACCTCTGCACTCATCTCAGCAGTTGTTTGGGCACTGCAGGTCACCACCTTCATATGATCAAGCTTGTTGGTGAATTTTACAGCGGGGGCTAAGCAATACCAGAAAGTACAGCAATTAAAATTAAAAAAATGCATCAACAAAGTTTAGAGCCTTTATTAACGGTGTTCCGTACATACCCTTCACAGTTAAGATACAACTGCTCTCTGAACCACCTCCCATAAACTTGACTTCAGCTCCATCCATTTCCATGGTCACAAGTCGAAAGAGCAGAGTGTGTATGTTCTTTGACCTGGTGATGAGGTAATCCATTCCACTGCGCAGGAGCCGACCGTTTAGAGACCAAAAACCAGAACAAGCAGCTGACAGCTCCACGGACACTGAAAATTCTTCACCAGAGATAGCTTGGCTATTCATAAGGCCTGTCTTGATTTCTGCAGTGGGTTCTAATGGAAAATTTAAATACATCATTAATAATGAAAAGGGGCACAATAATTAAGTATGGACAATATGGTTATCTAAAGCAAGACTCTCGAAAAGGACAATTATCTGAAATATCATCTTACCAAGGTAGAAGCTTCCCGACAACTCCAGGCAGGGACTTTGGCCAAAATCATTGGAAGCGGACACACGGAATTGGTAACTGGCTTCCTCAATAAATTTGGAGATTGTGATTTCTGTTGAAGTAACAGTTTCTCCAGGGTTACATCTCTGCCATGTCTGGGTGCCAACTTTCCTTTTCTCTACTATGTAGGTCTTGATGGGCACTGGTCGGTCGCTTTCAGGAGGAGACCACCGAATGGTGATGGATGAGTCGGTCTTATTCTGCACCACAGCGTTGACTGGGGGGTCGGGGGGATGCTTCCTTGCAGCTAAATTAGAAAGAGATAGTCTTGCTAACACAGTGATTCAAAGGATTTATCACAATAGTCAGAAAGTGAAATTTGTGGAAATACGTTTTGAGTGATGGTAAGCAACCAAAACATAGTGCTTGGAAGATGAAATTAACCCACCAAACTGTAAGTTAGAGATAAACTTTCTGTAAGCCTTACCAGAGACAGTGAATCGAGTAGAGGTCTTGCAGTCACCAGCCACAAAAGCCACCTCTCCTGAATCATCTGCCTGACACTCTCTAATTGTAAGGGTGTACTGTCTGAGCATACAAGCAATAGTAATACGTGAATCCTCCTTCAGCTTCTCGCCATTGCGGGTCCAGTATGCATCAGCACAAGGATGCTCCAGTTCCACACAAAAGATAACAGTGTCACTGACAGGAACAACTGTCCTTCGGGGAAGCTTCTTGGTAATGTTGCCTGGTAAATGGGAAGATATAAAAGCACGTTAATGACAGAAATGCATTAGTCTGTTTCTTAAATATATAACAGTCATCACACAAGGACATTTTCATTGACCACTAATGAAGATAAAACAAAATGTAGGTGAGAGTAGTGTTAGTATGTAAAACATGAGGAGTAGCTTAACATTTACATTTTGAGACGTAAATTATAACATAAAAAGAATGACTAAAAATCATATCATACCGTGGACAGTAAGTTCAGCCACAGTGCGACTGCCCTCTTTCATTTCACAGATATAAACACCATCATCGTTGGTGGTGACATTGTGTATGGTGAGACGACGAAGGGTGCCCTCTTCCTCCATCTGATACTTAGTATTTTGTTCCAGACGCGTTTCCTCCATGAACCAGTTGGCCTGGCTTGAAGTAAGGGGTACCTCGCACATCAGTGTGGCTGATAATTTCTCTTGCACCTCTGCATCTTGCAGCTTTCTTCTGAATGGTACCTTGGGCTCTGTCACAATAGTGGGAAAATCAAAATAAACAACAAATGATTTATTGATGTTATTGTTTCATGTTTGTGTTGGGACAGAGGCAAATACATTTTATTCTTAGAAAACAATGGTTTCTCCAAAAAACTTTTCAGCAAAAGTTAAGACACAGGAAGGAAAGCTATCATTCCCAAATTACTATATATTACAAAGCTTTGACCACACAAACTGCATAATAAACACCATCTATTACTTAAGCCATAAACAAAATATAGCCTGACATAAAACACACTTTTATAAAGATTTTGTCATGTGCACTACAAAAGTTTAATTACCAACACATTTACTATGTAGAGAAGCCGATATCTGAGAGGGTTTGGTGCAAAATCATCTCAGGCCCGAAACAAATATACATTACTATAAAATATCTCCAAAATCCAGTAAAAGTAAGTTGCTATTAATGATCCACAGAAATAAAAAAAGAGCTCAGACTGAGTACTAAACCAAATCAGAGCTTGATCTTCAAGTGCAATAACAGACATGAAAGGAGCTATTTCTCAGCAACATACTGTGTAACACCTACAAATAAAGTAAAATGCTTAATTGGACTGCTACCTTTGATTTATGTAACTATACACCTCTTGATATTTTCACATTTTTTATCTTAAATTCTCAAAGAAATGTCAAAAAATATATGATCACCAGAAGATTACCAATTCTCCCATTTGGTTGTTTTGTATTCTTCTCAGGCAATGTTGTTTTGATCCAGTTGGCTGATTGGTTGGAGATAGTTGATTGGCTCATTTCAAGGTGTGCTCAACAAAAGCTCATAAAAGGCTTTGAGAAAAAAAACTCCTTGGTCATTTCCTCTCTAAGTGGAGAAGAATTGGTTTGTTTTCTTTTGTTAAGACACACAAAAATCAATAGTTGTGTCTAAGTTCTGTCTAATATTGGTCTAAGTCTCTTTACTTCATGTTTCACACACTAGAAAAAACACGTATACTAGAAAAGGAGACTAAACAAGACTCGGGCTGGCCAAAGGCAGGACCTGCGCTGGCATTACACTGTTACACTAAGAGGTGGTGTTGACTCTGATGCATCGGCTGTGATGAAAAGACATGGAAAACTCTAAATTAGAATTAATTGGAATTATCAACACTGATGAAGATGTAAAAATGGGGGACGAGAAACTCTTTTTACAAAAGTAAATCACAATCACACCTCACACAAGTATCTTTGTGTGAGGCACCGAGAACAAAACAGCAAAGCCATTGACTATGCAGTGAGAGCTAGTCAGGAATCCCTGCCCAACCCTCCTAGATAGGGACACTAGATTCCAGCCAGGGATGCCCAGGTTACACCTTTGTGTCCTATGCAACAGGTAGGGAAAAGCCCTTCTTTATGAGCTGACTAAGCACTGAAGCAAGTAATGACACTCTCTGATATCCCCCACTCTAGGCCCTTAACATTGTGAGCATTTTGAAAGTAAGAAGTAAATAGTTTAGTCGCTACATTGATAAGATCTGCTCCTTAAACAAGTTCTCCACACCTCAATCAAGTTATATTTGAATAACTGGAACAGCTTTTATGCAATCCTGTTAAAATTTAAAGGACTGAAAAAATATATTTACATATGTATAATACAGCAAAGTCTTATCTATCAAAATAAATATAAATTTCACAACAGTTTCATTTTGGTCTATTCTAACCCTCGGAAGTCATTTTAGTAGTGGTGTAAATGTGTTCCAGTAAGTGAGTAAACACCTTAGCAACTGTGAACTTCTCATCACCAGCAGAAAATAGATGCAACACTACACCCTACCTCAGAACAAGAGCCAGAATTCACTATCTTGTGAGAAGCCAAACACATATTTAAATATTTCACACTGTGATTCAGACACAATTAGAGCAGTACAGTTACAAATTTTGTCTTTATCCTGCTAATTTATACAGTCTGTAAGGTATCCCTGAACCAATTACCTACTTCTCCCCCATCAATTATGACAATGGCTATTATTATTATTTCATTAAGGTCTAACAATGTGCCTTGAATAAGGAACACTAAAATGAGTGAAAAAGTCATTACTTAATCACAATATGTGAGATAATTTCGATGCTCTTTTTGTTGTTTTTTTCATCTTGTTTTACTGAAGTTAGCTTTAAGTTACACCGCCCAGCTGTCATATATATCCTCTAAAGTTAAATAAAAAGTAAGAAAAGAAAAATAGGTCTGTGGAGAATTGCCAAAGACTATCACTGACAGGAAATTTTAAATGTAAAACTTATTATGCAACCTTTTAAAAGTTTTAATTCAAAAATATCTTAGCAGAAAGCTCAGGTGAAATTAAGTCCTGGCCCAGACAATATGAATAGTATGAAAGATTAATACTGAAGTATGTCCTGTTATATGACATTATTGCACTACTATAAAATATACATTTCTATTGATAAACTCATCCCCATGCTACAATAATTTTGCCAAATTGTTAATTTCACATGACTGTATGTTCAAGGAACATTATAGGAGCACTAAGATCGTCAAATTCTGTCAAGATTGACACACAGTGATTCAGTCTGGATAGGAGTGCTTGTTTCCTTCACTGGGGCAAATATAATGTTGTATTGTGTTTTTCCTGTCAATCACAATACATCATAGGGCAAATATTGTGAATGTATTATATCGGAGGTTTATGAGGTAAACGGGGTTAAATGTCACTGTAAAAAAAATCCACAAAATCTTTTTGTAAAAAAAAGATATAATAAAGATAGATATA
Organism: Fistularia tabacaria; assembly: GCA_901007705.1. Taxonomy (NCBI): domain Eukaryota; kingdom Metazoa; phylum Chordata; class Actinopteri; order Syngnathiformes; family Fistulariidae; genus Fistularia; species Fistularia tabacaria. Next base: position 417,150 of record CAAKHD010013673.1, on the reverse strand, counting down.
TTTATGAATGGCTTACCTTTGACTGTTACCAAGACAGCACTGTAGGTCTGCCCCGCCATATTTGTAGCGTTGCATGTGTAGAGACCATTGTCACTCTGCTTGCAGAACAGGATTTTGAGGATGAAATTCTCAGCCTGGTCCTCATAAATGACATGCCTACGGCCCTCACTGATGTTTGTTCCGTCCTTCCTCCAAATAATATGGGGTTTGGGATGACCTGTCACAAAGCAACTGAGTTTGGCATGTTTGCCCTCGGTCACTGTACAGGTACGGGTGAACACACCCTTGGGAAGTTTTAGCAGTCCGAATGATTTCACCTCATGTTCCACATTGAGAGAACTCAAACCATCTGTGATGCTGGAAGAAACCAAGGAACTGTCTCCTTCAGTGCGATAAACAGTGATGTCCTTTTTCATTTCTTCTTTGCGTTTTTGTAGGTGAGAAAGGAGAGAGGTGTTCTTGTCTATTGCCATTTGGCGGGAATCCTGGGCAACTATTACAAGAGCTGCTGCAGACTGTGCACGACCCACAGTGTTCTGGGCCCTGCAGGTGTATGTTCCACTGTCCAGGTTCCTTACACTCTGGATCTTTAACATGCTACTATCACTATCAGAAACAATCTTTATGCGGTTAGTTTCCCCTAAGTAGCGGCCATCCTTCTCCCAGTCAAAGTTGGCTTCAGGGTAAGCAGCAACACGGCAGTGAAACACAACATCGTCTCCGAGAACCACTCGAGCAGATGTAGGTTTTATTGTAAAGACAGGGGCCTTCTGAGCCATCTCTGCTGGCAACGCAACTTTGAGAGTTACTGCAGCATATGCTTCCCCAATGCTATTTTTTGCTCGGCACATGTACTGGCCGCTATCCTCAAGTGTTAAATCATAGATGGTGAGGCGATAGACATTTCCATCCTCCACAGTCTTGAAGCGACCTCCAGATGTCAGCTTTAGCTTCTCCTTTTCCCAGATGATCAATGGAGTCGGGCTGCCTACAATGGTACAACTCAGTGTGGCATCTTTGCCAACACACACAGCAAAAGCCTTGGGCCGGGTGAGAAACCTGGGGGCCCCTCCAAATAAATTGGGCTCCATTGTATGTTCCTATGGTCAAAGCAAATGCGACAATTATAAAACTATAATCTAGTGCTTAAAGATAATAATTTGTATATCTTTAACATAAATAATTTAATAGATATTTCTTGTGTCTTATATGGCAATTGTAGAACAAAATGCATTATCACCACATTTTCATCTGTTTCACAAATACAATTAAAATTCCAGGATATATTAATATTCAAGTCATTAAACATTTCACAAAATGATGCCTCCTACTACTTTGAAGTCCTTTAAGTTGCACTAGAAGTTTAGAGCTTCAACATCCCATGCACATTAGAAAAGGATTTGTCCAGTTCAAAAGCAAATTTTCACTGACACGCGCAAAAAACTGTGAGCACTAATGATAATTATGCGCATGTGTTTCCACGCAGTGACCAGAAGGAAAATGCACAAAAGCACATACAATACTGAACAAGAGTAATAATGGTAAAACAGCTTCAGGCTCCGATGAATGCAGGCAGGTAGCAGATAAATAACAGTCTGTTAAGTACACCAAAACCATTTTACAGTTGGAGTACTACGGAAAATATGTTATCTTCAGAAAATAGACATAAAATAACAGCCCAGACTGGAATATTTATAACTGGCACTTACAGAGTGTTGGTCACTGGATCTGAAAGGGCCCAGCAAACCTTTTTCCGTACAAATCTTCAATCTATGTAATTATCTTGTAAGGACGGTTGTTTAATACACAATGGCAAATAAATTCCAATTTAACAAGGTCACATAGAACGAATATATGCGCCTTTCAAAGAGTGACATTTACCAGCTTTGTCACCTCTGTCGCTTGGAACGCGCATCTAAAAATAACCTCAGCTGTCAGACTCAGTCTCCGTCCATTGCCATTTGTAGAAGCAAGGCGTATCGGCGGTGTGATAAAGCGTCCACTTCAAACAAACACACAACCGCCCCGGCTTTAAGTTCGATAAAACCTTTTTTTTAATATTCTTAGACAATTCTACGTGAGTTGTGGCTGTCAGAGCTGCCAGAATAGGAGTAACGGAGTTTTTTTAAGCGTATACTGGCCTCACTAGTAAAGAAAGAGCTTTGTTGCTAGCGTAATTTAGAAGAGCATCAGCAACTATTAATTTCAGGTGTGGGTGAACTATATTTAGAGCGTAAACATATATACACAAACAACATCAAAATGCTTCAGTGCAATTGGGAAAAATATATATATGTATTCTTATCAATCTTTTTTAACAAAGCTGCAAATATTTTCGTCCTAACGTTTCTTTTTTCACCTGGAGTTTTCAGCCGCTCAGGTGAAGCAGGCGCAGAATCATTAGGCCTTTGGCGTCACTTGGCCAGGAAGCTTTCCGGATGGACACGCCGAAGGTTTGTTATCTGAAAGCGCACCCAAAAAAAGTCTTCGGCGGGTTAAAATATCCCTTGAAATGGTTACAAATCGAGCGTGATGGAACATCCCCCACTGTCTTGCCGTGGGCGGTTGACAAGACTTATTATTTTGTCTTTCTTCTCTGGTACAACATGACGCTGACGCGCCTATTTTGGCGCAGCCTCCTTTCCAAAATAGACATGTCATTGGTGTGGAGATAGGAGACGGCCTGCTGGCGAGGCTGGGACGCAGGCACTGGATCGCCTGCTCCGGCCTCTGCTGGCCTGCAAAGTGCAACCCGTATTGGTGTGACTTCTCTAGATGAAAGATCGACATCTAAATGACGCCTGCGGCGAGCGAAGCATCTGCTGTTACAAGGGAATGTGTTTAAACCCTAATTTGAATTTGCCTCCCAATGACTTTGTTTACCTTTCTATTTAGCATAAGGTCTATGTTGTCCCCGAAGCCATAAAAATCATTCAGATTGTTTTCATTATGAGTCAAGAGGTTAACACTATTTATGGAATGCTGCTGCTCATGATGATGATGAGGAAGATGGAGAGAATGACAACACCACCAACGACTGAAGCAACAATGTTTATTTAAAAATCACATATCCCAACCTGCAAAAACTCATATCAGGGAGATGAAGTGCAGCGCACCCCCCCACCACACACACACACATACACACACACACACACACACACACACACACACACACACACTAACACTATACTACACACTGAAACCAACACTATATATATGAGGGGCCTTCGCTTTCACTCTTGATAAGACAGAATTGTTGTGCCAATCATGAGATTGCAATTGTCTCTGGTGAATCCTGAATGCAATTCGACCATTCAAAGCCTTTTTCATGCATGGATGATGCAATGCAGTTGAATATATTTTCAGCTGTGGCATCATTGCATGCTGATCACATGTTATCCTGTGCTTCATGGTAGTACCTGACTAAAATAGAACATTCTTTCTCACACATGATGTCATTGCTTTCATCAATCAAAATACTGTATGGCCTTTTTTTCTGTGCAGTTTAATTTGTACATCTGGTGTACATTTGTACACCTCTGAACATTCAGGTTCCAGTGCCAAGTTAATCATGCCTGTTGTCTTAGTGGAGGAGTAGGCATAATTTTTTTGCTATTTCTGAGTCTGGACACATCTTCCAGAACAACTTGCCAGTCCGCCGACACACATTGAAACGCATATTGTGTTCAACATTGAATATGTGAAAAACACCTCAACTGTAGTGACCTTCTCAGTGAGACTGCTTTTCTGCTCCCTAATATGGTTTGCTCCAAAAAATATATGAAAGCAAATAATTGTATATTCTACATATTTTCTACAATTATTTCTCAATAAGTGTACTCTTTTCAGCACACTAACTTGCGGAGGGGGGGGGGACTATGATATATATATTTTTGTTAAGATAGATAAAATCTAAATTTACAGAAGCAGCTTATTCATTAATAATTTACAGAAATCTTCAATAAGTTTTGTTCAGTTTCATGACAGCCTGGTGTAAACCTACATAAAATGCATATGATTAATCTTGTTAAACTCACCCCCACATGTCTTTTTGCAATCGTTTAAGCCGCCATGGGCAATACTGAAATCGCTGTTGAAAACTGTACACCGCGCCACACTGTCATTGTTTTTCACTCTGATGAGGCGGGGATATTCTTTCGTTTAATCTGAGGTGACGTGGGTTTTACGTTTTCGTTTTCTGGGGCATTTTCTCCCTGTCATCTCGCGGGCTGCACTGACTGAACCGATAACTTCGGTCCCCGAGAAAATAAATAAAATCTGGCCCACCCTGAAAGCTTCTTGGCTTATTTTGCTGAGTAAACCAATCAGGATGCTCTCTGTCTGACACACGCACAGTTTCACATGCACGCATTCTAAGATGCGTATTAGATGCACGATGCAGGCATTAATGTCTCACGTGCACGCTCTTGCTTTCTTGGTCTATTTCCAGGATATTTTATCCAATTTGCGGGCATCAGGAAGCCACTATCAATATGCGGGAGACTCGGGATGTCTGGTAAAGACGAACTCCATCCCAACCTCTTGTGCAAGTTAATTTCACAGGTTGGAACCAAGCCTTGTTTCCTGCCTGATGGCAACGTATTTAATGCTTTAAGTCAGCTTGGTCTATTTATAAGATTTTGAGAAATACCTTTCATTGGAAAATATTGCTGTGGGCTCATTCTTAAAGGTTCTGTTTTCGAGATTTAGTTATGCTTATAGCAAAGTAATGCAACAAATCTGTAAGATCCCATCCCAACAAAATAGATGTATTGCTCTTTATTTTTTCCTTGAGTTGAGGTCAACCCTGAATACAGTCATGTGAAAAAATTAGGACACCTAATGAAAGCCTGTATGTTATAAAATGTATTTGGACATATGGGTATTTAATATCAATTTTAATTATACTGAGGGATCCAAGTAATAAAACTAAGCAATTAAAAAATAAGAATAGCCTTTTGAAAACTTATTGAGAAATGAATTATAAAAAGAATGCAATTTCTTCTGAGGAATGAATTAAGACACTCCCACATATTATCCCACTTAAAATGGTTAAAATCACACACAGGTGTATCATGTCAGGTGTACATGATCAGAACATCATTACCCAGCATGTTAAAGAAGCCTTGCCCTATTTAAACCGCAGATTTGGTTTTCTGTGCCCCTAACTGTTGAAGTGAGAGCCATGGTGAGATCTGTCTGTTGTCCTCAGAAAGAAGATTGTGGCCACTTATGAGTCTGGTAAAAGATTTAAAAAGATCTCAAAAGAACTTGACATCAGTAATTCCACCATCCGGAAAATTGTTTACAAGCGGAGGACATTCAAAACAACTGCCACCATGCCCAGGTCTGGCTGTCCAAGCAAATTCACCCTCAGAGCAGACTGCAAGATGCTCAAAGAAGTCATCAATAATCCTAAAGTGTCATCACAGGAACCTCCAACAGGCCCTGGCTACGGTGGATGTGAAAGTGCATGACTCTACTATCAGAAAGAGACTAATCAAGTTTGACTTTTGTGGGAGGTGTGCTAGGAAGAAGATTTTGCTCTCTAAGAAAAACATTAAGGCCAGATTGAAGTTTGCCACCAGACAGAATGTAGACAAAGACCATGACTTCTGGAATAATGGAATAATTTCGATAGATTAATCTAAAATTGAATTATTTGAACACCAGATCAGAAAATGTGTTTGACATAAACCAAATACAGCCTTCCATGAAAAGAACCTCATAACTGTGAAGCATAGAGGTGGCAGTATCTTGGTTTGGGGATGCTTTGCTGCAGCAGGACCTGGCCAGCTCACCATCATAGAATCCATCATGAATTCATGAATTCTACTGTGTATCAGAGGTGGCTTGAAGAACATGTGAAACCATCTGAAAAAAAGGTAAAGGTGATGTGGAACTGGACACTGCAACATGACAATGACCCAAGGCATACCAGAAAATCCACCAAGGACTGGCTAAAAACTAAGAAGTGGAGAGTCCTGGAATGGCCAAGTCAAAGCCCTGATCTTAATCCCATTGAGATTCTGTGGGGTGACTTGATATGGGCTGTATATGCAAGAAACCCCTCAAACATATCACAGCTGAAAGAATTCTGCATTGAGGAGTGGGGCAAACTTTCTTCTGATTGATGTCAGAGACTGGTAAAAGGCTACAAAAACCGTCTCACTGAAGTTATATCAGCCAAAGGGGATAACATTAGTTATTAGGTGGTAGGGTGTCCTAACTTTCTCCTCCATGAAAATACACATTTATGTTCTTTTTTAATGTGTAAAACGATGCGTGTTTGTTTTGTTGTTTCATTGCAATTAAAACACTTACTTTTCTAGAAATGCATAAAAACATGATTGGACATTGATATGTGAGTATTTCTTAATGAACAGCTGATTATTGAATGGGGTGTCCTAATTTTTTCATATATTGCTACCCCTTATATATCCATCCTGATCTTTGTGATTGATACTTCAAGGTGACAGTTATATCGCCCCTCTATTCCAATAGTCCAAGTATGTTCTTGCCAATCTTCAGTTTTGAAGAAAACCCTTGAGTCAGTATTATTTCACACATATTGACCATTACATTTAGAGTTTCAGTCAGAGTGAACATGTCTGGAATGATGTCGCATACAGTTAACTGTCAGTAAGCAACAGTTTAGCAGAGATATTTATTGTACTTGAGTATCCTTTTTAGAATCGATTGCACTTCTATCCAGTTACAACTGAAGGGCCCACTGTCCATATAAGTTTACCTATTTGTCTCAAACTAGTGCTTGTTACAATGTACTGTTCGCCTCGAGTGTTTGTGCTCAGAAAGTGATTGTATTATCTGACAGTCACAAATGCTCACAGTGGCACACATCACATTAAACAGTAGGAATGGCTAAACCTGGTTGGTGACACATTCATCCCACAGCAATCACTTTGACAGCTGTTATACTCAGATGGTGAGGGCCCTATTTAAGTTATGACTTCATATTGTACAAGAGCCTAAAATACAATACAGGACATTTTTAACATGATGAAAGGACTCTGCAATCTTAATGGGAACTTTTCGCCACAAATTGGTAGACAATAATTCAAAGTTCTGGATCACACACTGAAATGATTTCAATAACCAAGAGCACTGTAACCAAATTGAAAATATGTTGCATACACCTACAATTCTCAAATCCACGAACACACCCTTGTTCATATCCTGAAAAAAACAAGTTGCCACATTTCATTACTTTCATGGTAAGTCATTGCTGCTCATTGTATATTCCTCTGTTTTCCAGTGCGAAATGTCCTCTCAGTTCCTATGAGTGACAGCAGCAGGTCTCCTGGAACTGATTTAAACTCCTAGAAACTCAAGCAGACAGTCCCACTGCTGCTGCCCAACTCTTCTTTATTCCACTCCAGCTACTGTTTTTTTCCATGCTGTCAAAAGTGAAGTGAATAGAAACAAATAGAGATTGGATATTCTCATTATTTCTGGACATTTATTTGTATATTCCTCTCTCTTTGCATTTTACAATTTGCATCCTCAGTTAATGATAGCATATCATCCCATGTATGACAGAAGCTAATAAGGAACACAGGATGTTTATATTTTGTGCAGTCCGAGAGATAACATTTGAAATATTTTTTGTAATCGTTGAGGACGGTCTTGAGGCGAGGTAGTGGTGGTGACCCCAGGGAATCGCAGTGGACCCTCCTCATCCTCTCAGACCAAGGCTAGGGATCCCCTGGTCAATGGTGGATGAGCCCTATTGTATCAGAGGTTAGTTTGTGTACACTGGGAGCGGAGAGAAACAGAGTCAGAGACTGTGTCTTCTTTTCTTCCTGCAGTATAGTGAGTCCCTTTTATACGAAGAGTGAACAATACATGTACAGAACTGCACTTACATAAGAGGTATTCCACATAAAGAAAGGAATGTGGAACGATACCTATGGTCAAGACTGATGTAAGAAGGTACCCATTTCCAAGTCCGTTGCAGGACCTTTGATGATTCAAATAGAGTGAGAGGATCAATGCGACTGTGTCTCAGAGACAGAAGTGGAAAAGTACAGGATAACTTCAAACAATAGGATGGTGACAGAAAATTGTCTAATAGTTGCCCCCTCGTGTCATAAAATGACAACAAATCATAATTTTTTATTATATAATGGTTGCTGTATGGACAGGTCTGTTTGGTGTGTCACCTTGTTTACTGTTTTTGTTATTCATTTTCTTCAGTAAATTGATGTCCGCACACCCCCATGGAATGTGAGGCCACCAACATTCCGGGTAATGGGGAGGATCTGGCTACCTGGGCACAGGTGTGGGTTGACAGCCCGGAGAGCAAAAAGGGCCTCTCCCCAAACAGACGAGCCACGGGATTGAGCCTGGTACCATCCTAGGAAAACTGGTGGATGTTGCGCACAGAGTCAGACGAGTGAAAAGGAGTCGCACGGTGGCTCTGCATCGAGACAGTCTGGCCCCATACCAACCCCAACCAGAGGGCGTGACTGGATACTGGCCACCAGAAGCTGCCCCACCTTCCGAGCCTGCTTGGAAGGCACTTAATCGACCTCGTCGACACCGTAGGATCCCACCCCATTTTAGACCCTCAGTTTAGACTGGCTGGGGGATCCTCAGAATCCTTTGCCCCTACAAGGACCTTTGGGAGCCTCTCATGGTTCTGGGCTAGAGAAAAATCATGTGAATAGTTGTACAATGTTGTTACTGTTGTGTTACACTAACCTGCACTGTTAGTTGTCATAATGGAGGGTGAACCCTCAGTGTAACTGTTGGCATCAGGAAATGCTCCCCTTGGGTTTTCCCGGTCAATAATAAACATCCCCTACAGAGTATTATCCTGTGAGGGACATATCCTTGACTCAGTTTGTCATTTAGTCAAACCCCCACTCGCCACAATAGGAAGTATAGAGGATAGAAGACACGGTTGATCTTGATCATCCTTAGCTACATCCCTAGAGTCTAGAATAGCTCCATTATTATGCCAGTGTTGTTTATTGTGGTTGGTTACTTTGTCAGCAAAGCGATTTCCTAAAGCTTCCCTGGATTTCCCTGGCGAGTGTCCCTTAATTTTGACTGTAGCTAATGCTACAGATTTCATTACAGAGTCCAGAAGTTGTAGTACTTGATGTTTGTTATTTATTGTTTCGCCATCTGCTGAAATAAAACCTCGTTGCTGTCATATTTTACCAAAAGTCCTCTGTTTTTCACCAAAGCGTAGCGACTGTCAGTATAGATTGTTATGTCCTTGTTCTCGTATAGATAACGGGCACGTTTGAGGCCGTATGTTTCTCTTTACGTGAATGGCAGGGAATAAGCTTTGTGAATTATGTCAGGTAATTGCACTATAGCATCACTATTTAGGTGGTTACCATCAGAGGGTCTAGAGTATAGGTGTCAAACTCTGGCCCACAGGCCAAATTTAGCCCTCAGTGTAATTATATTTGGCCTGCGAAGCCATACCAAATGACTATTAGAGCTTGCTCGCCGGTATTATGACTTACAGCGAAAAATGGTGAAAAGAAAGGGAGAAAACAGGAGCTTTCTGGACAGGTGGGAGGCAGATTTCCTCAGCTCAGAGCCTGAGCCCGGACATTGAGGTACCACCATCCAAGAGGAGATGCAACTGCCTTGCTGGTTATCTGCTCTGACTGATCCATCTCATCCTCTACATGGAGATCTGGATGGAATTCCTCTTGCCTCGGCTGCCCTCTACTGCCTGCTGCACATAATTCCTTATCCATCTCATCCTCGTCCCTTCATATACTCTTGCATATTTCCTCCATGTCCTTTTACATTCAGTCATGTATCTGTAATTCCATTTTTTACTCCCCTTCTTGTTCTCTTTGTTTGTGGTCAATTTCAACTGATTTATGTGATGATCTGTGAATGATCCCTTAAGTGTGAATGGGTTGATCCATTCGCCTTCATTTCTCATAGTTTGTTGATTGTACAATTTACAGAATGGGTTGGTATAATGTGAGCCACAAATTCTTGTCACATATTGTTTTGGAGTTCCACCGTGAAGAGGCACGGGTGAAATTGTGACTCCCTCTGATTTATCCGCATTTTTTGGAGTATCAGTTGATGTTTTGTAAATTATCGGTTTTTCATTTATGTTTCTGGTTTTGCTTTGTCCCTGTCCCATGGTTGTCAGTCTATTAGGTTGTCAGTCTATTAGGTTAGTAAGATACTTAGTACTCATTCACCACCAGGCAACTCAATAGTGGTTTCTTAAATTGTTCGGTGGCAACATCTACCAAACTCGGCCTATATCAAAATCTTCTGAGTAACTTTGCAGGCGGCAGTTGTTTAGTGACAAATTCCACTAAACTTTGCCGATATGATTTAGGGAAAGTCTTCCGAGCAACTCTTGAAAGCATCTTACTGAAGGCAACTTTCAGCAAGATGCAGTTTTCCCCAATTTAGTGTGGAGATCACCTAACTTGGTCACACATTGATCCAATCCGTATAGAATGAGATGCAATGCTTACCTTAGCATAGATGATCCCACTTCTGACACTAAAATTGTTGAGGACGGTCTTGTGGAGAGGTAGTGGTGGCGACCTCCGGGAACCGTGGTAGCCCCTCCTCGTCCTCTCAGTACAAGGCTAGGGTCCGGATCTCCTGGCCAATGGTGGATGAGCCCGATTGTATCAGAGGTTAGTTTGTATAAACGGGGGAGTCGAGAGAAACAGAGTTAGATACTGTGTCTGCTTTGCTTCTAACAGGGCTCCAATTTATTGGTTATAGTGAGTCCCTTTTATACAAAGAGTGAACAATACATGTACAGAACTGCACTTACATAAGAGGTATTACACATAAAGAAAGGAATGTGGAACGATACCTGGGGCAAGTCTTCAAACAACAGGATGGTAACAGAAATTTGTTCAACAGTAATAAAGACAGGAATAAAAAAAAATGGTATTAGACGAGGTTGTGATCGATAAAACGTATATTGACAGGAATATCGTCAACTTGTCAAAACTGTGTTGAGTCATGTTTCACTGCTGCCACCCTGTGATGCAAAGCGGAAACTGTTGAGAGGAGAATTAATATGCTGTTTCCTGTGGTAAAAAAAAAAATCTATCAAAAAAAGTCAATATCCTCAGTCATTACTGCCTATTGACTATATTTTTGTTAATTATCCTTCCAAGGGTAGCAAATGTCTAATTTCCTAGTAAATATTTTAAACTTGATTTATAATTTTGTCTGTTTTTGTAAATGCATAAAACAGGTGTTAACTAAAGCAAAATTAGTCTAAAACTGAATATCTGCATGTTAAGTTGTTTTACTTTTTTAGTGATGCAGTAGACGGGCCTGGTGAACCAGGAATGGAACACAATTGATAACCATGGTAAAAAGCATTTGATAATGATAATAGGACTCAATAATAAAGTTGTTTAATTTGGTAGCTAGTCATCATTGAGAGGCTGTTAGATGCCCCCAGCCCCCATTCACTTGAATTAAAAAATAAATAATGCTACAATAATTAAAACAATTCATTTTTGAAAATGAACCCAACCTTCTCTTGTTGGGAAAAAAATCCAGCATCTATCAACAATTCTTAAACACTATTTGGACACAGTATCATCTCTACTTTACAAGTCATTGCAAAGTGTTGTTGCTCTTTGTCAAATACTTGTCTTCTTATCTAAAAGTCTCTTTTCCTTAGAATGAAAACAAAAATACAAATACAACCATCTAGAGTCTCCACCTTCTTCTTTACGCTGAAGTCAACTGTGGCCACAACTCTTTTGACAGGAGAGCGACATTACCCATGCTGTAAAATTTGTACTTTGTGGCTATTCCTGGTGTAATTATATAGTGTTATTTAAAACTAGCTGTTTTCAGTAGTACTTTAATTTTTTTCTACTTATTAGCTGGAGGAGTAGACCCACAAAAGAACTACACAAAGCTTCCAAAATTATAGAGGATAAAGTAAGGAGTCCTTTCTAAACAAAAATTCTGCTGATTTCAAAGTTAACATTTAGACGTCAGCCCTATATTTATTTAAGGTTGGTTTTCTTCGGACTGCAAAGGGACTTGTAAGAAATTGTCTGATCAGAACTGAACAAACAACAGTTTGGTTATGGTAGTTGACAGGAGTTGATTTATTCTTAAATCATGTGAGTGTCTTACGAATGTAACATTTCCAATAGAAAAGGTGAACTTAATCATCCTCAATCTATCACCAGCGATGAAAATGAAAAGACCATAAAATTAAATTATATTTTTATTTCAAATAAATGACACACATACACAAGAAAAGATTAAATACACTCAAAATATGATTTATTTGCATCTCTCGTCAATCACAGAAAAACAACATGAGTATTCTAAAGCTGTGCTTTAAACAAGTTCTTTTGGCATGTTTAATTTTTCAGCTAGTGTTTCATTTATACACAAAACAGACAAACATATGTAACAAAAACTAAACTTTGTTTTTAAAACATGATTAATATTTCAAGATGAAAACGTAGCACCTTGTTCCAGTCACTGTGATTCTTAGACTGGTGTGTAGTGGCTATGAGACCATGATGTAATCACAAAGGGGTGACATACTCCTGTAGCTCTGCTATTTTCAAGATCGTACATATTTTGATAATAAGTTTACTGTCGAAGATTACGGACGACCATTTTCAGAGTTGCAATCTCACACAAGTACTTTCCAAAAGAATAACACTGTAGGTCGTATTTACTGTTTATTCTGTGGAAATAAATTTCATGGTAAGCCTAAATACAAATCCTTAAAACTAAGGCACTGCTCAATATAATAACAGTGAGTTGCAATGGCAGAGATTATCATGAGAGATCAACTTCATGCACCAGGTTGAGCTTGAGTGTCTCAACATTAACTCACTGCATTTGTAAGATGCAAACTGAATGAACAGTGACTGCAAAAGTGACCCATGTAAATTCCGTTAACTTGACAGCCATTTCACCACAGTGCTTTCAGATGGCCTGACACGGACATTGATCAAAACCATAGGTGCTGAGGCTTATATACTGTACAAACAATTAGAAGAGGTCATTCAGGATGGAGACTGAGGAGGTGTCCCTTTGAAACTGGCCCTTTCTAAACTGTAACTGCTTGAAGTACCGCATACATACACATTTTTTAAAAATTGGTTTATTTTTCTCAGTGCAAATTCTGAGCTTCTTTTAGCATAATTATGCAGAAATTAAATCGCAGTCCTCTTACAGACAAAAATACAGATAAAGTGACATTAGCATATCAGAGGGAAGATAGGTATGTGTTATCCTCTATCCCTTTGTTAGTAGTGTGAGCTATTTCATTATTGTTATCATTTATGTGCAGAACAAGATACCTTTTTATAGAATGTTTTTTAGTGCACATTTTAGTGCATGTATCACTCCCATTCAATGTTATGCAGTGTTATGCAGATAGGCAGATGTTTCTTGGCCTGAAAAAGCAATTGCAGATAGTTTGTTTTTATGCAATACTTCTAAACTTGGAGTGCAAGCAATTTCATTGTTTAGATTTTCCAAACTTTAATGGAAAGTAAATTATAAAGATCAACTTTTAAAATAAATACTATACCTTATCAATTAAATATGACAGGAAAGAGATAATAAATAAATCATAAGTCAACAAAAAGCGCTGACCCAAGAAAAGCTTTTTCTCTTACTTTGAAAGACCATGGTAAGGAAAATAGGATAAAAATGGCTGTCATAAAGTCCTCAAATATTCTGCTACTACAACTGCGCACTCTGAAGACAGCCCTTATGATTCATTTCCACTTTTGAGTGAGTTTATCTATGAAGAAAAAGTTATGTGCACACCGAAGATTTGTAAAAACATAACACCCTGTTCTGCTCTAAAAACTAAAAAGGATAACCTCCCTGTGAAATTAATGATGCTGGGTAAGGGGGCATGATTTCACTAACATCTGCTATTAAAATGAAAATCCCTATCAATGATGCATTTGTTCACTACAACAAAACTAATATATATTGATATTTACACAAGAGTATTACACTGCAGAGGTACTGATCAAGGAAGTTACTTTTTTTTCACTGCCACTGAGGAAATAATGAAAACTAGGTTTTAAATACACGAGTTTGAGACATAAAGTAGACCTCAATTGAATTGCAATGCATACCACTACATTGCAATGTGATTATAGGTGTATTTGGCTACTTTAGTCCAATATCTTGATGCAACAGCTGTAGACATCAATACTGAGCATTATATGCATTTTAGATGAATTAAGAGCAGCATCAAAAAAGTGTGTAACTAATTAAAAACCCATTAAGCTATGACACTTGGTGGAATAAAGTATGGCTACTGTACATCGGCTGCCTACACTAATACTTTGTATGTTTTCCAGGTAGACAGTTTCCGGTTAGACAAACATCTGTATTTACAAATCACAAGGGTCAAGTAGCACTATTTGAAATTTTCAGCAAGTTGTGATGCAGAAACCTGTATCACAATTTCTGTAAGAAGCTACATTTAGACTGTAAAATCTTGTGATGTGCAAGCACTCAAATTGCGCACTGCAAAAGCCACTGAAAGCCTTCGCATTTGCATCACATAGTGATCCTACGAAAACACTATAATGTCTCTGTGAAGTTATACATTATTTGTACAAGTTGATGAAAAAGTCATGATAAGACAGATGGACAAAGTATGGTTTCCCTGAAGCCATAGACTGTCTAATGTGACAGGGTAAAGTGTGGAAACAGTGGTTATTCAAGGAGTTCCCCTTCGAACAAACATGAAGGATGTTTTAAAGGTCCATGCTTATTTCTTCATGAAGATCATCTAAGGCCACAATGTTCACAGGAGAAAGAAAAATGTAAACACTATAGGAGAGAAAGAGAACAAAAACAAAGATGTAACCTTTTGATCATTCAAGTACATCCTACCTATGAGAATGGCACGGAGGTAACAAATTGTATCCTCTTTTTATTACAAATTGTTCTGAGGTCGAAATCAATTTATTCCTGTAATTTACATTGTCCTGTTATAATAAACGCACAAACAAGTATTTGTTGTGCTTACGAAAATATTCTGGTTTAGAAACATTTGATCAACGTTAGGTATGGATTATGGAATTTAATAATAGTCTCACGAGAACCTGGCAGTTTAATAATGGATACAGAACTACATTTAGGGAGACATTTTAGTTTTAAATCAGTAATAAATTAAAAAAAAACAGCAAAAATGACCAGAAATTATTGTCATACAATTAGGAGGAACAGATTTTTAAGGAATGAAACATTTCCTCCATGCTGGTGACAGACTCAACTTATAATTGTGATATATCTAATATTGATTTTCCATGCTTAGGGAGACATTCCTATTTATATTGTTACATAAAAGATCTTTCCCTAGACCACATTAAAATGTTAAGGAAAAGTGACAACACTGCCTTGTTAATATTAATATCTTCTTTTGATTTTGATTTACATCTGAGGCCTCATTCACCAATCTGCAGCCTGTTACTTGTATTTAGGTAAACCGCTTCTTCCCAGCATTTACTGCAACAACCACATAGAACTGATTATGGTCTAATTTTCCAAGTACATTAAAGTACAAAATCAAGCAAATACCTTATGTCATAAGGCACATTAATAGTTACTCCCAGTGCCCTGTTTTAGAGCAGATCCATGATTAAGCTCTTGATTGGTTTCCTCCTTCTCTTCCTCTTCCTCTTGCCAGCCACCAGGGTGGACTGGAGTGGCCAGAGATATTGTAGAGCCAAGTTCACTGTCGGCCTGGAAAACTTGTGAGAGGGAGGATATAAAGAAGTTTTATGTACCTATAAAACAAATTAGCACCAGTTTATTCACAAGATTAGCGCCACATTCCAGATACCTGCTTGTCCATCTTTTTGAAAAAATAAATAAATTTAAAAAAAGAGAAAAAAAAACAATCACCAAGTTCAGTGCAAATAAAACATCAACAAGTAGAGTCTAGTACTTCTCATAAATGACAAGGGACCTTATGTTTTCCTTATGACGGTTATAATTATCTGTTCCATACTTCAACTATGAAAAAATTAAAAGCAGACTACATTTCAACTATCATCTATTCTGTTGGTCTTGCAGTTAGATATAGAGTACAGATTGCACATAAAAAATCTTTGGTTTGTTTATCCCCTTCCACTGACAACCAAAGCAAACATTTTTTAACATTCTATATTTAATTTACCAGTATTTGCATGTAAATCTCTCATTGGAACTGTGTTCTGCCACTGTCCTGGAGATCTCTGTGGGTGGGCAGTCTTCTGGTGGAGCTGGAAAGAAAAATGCTTGTCAATGTGTTGTTTATTTTCAATCAAAATAATAATCTAACTATGATCTCTTGAAAAACACAACTTCGTGGTTTTTAGATTTTTTTCCATCATGATACAAACGTTTTATTTTTGAAGCATATGTTTCACCCTTCTATGTGCACATTTTAATATTTGACAGGCAGAAATGATACTTGGAAAATTACCTCGTGCATGTAAATGGCATGGAGACTCATTTCTGCTGAGGCAAACTCCAAGTGGAGTGCATTCCTTCGTATCCGACAGTCACTGTGTGACATACTTTAAAAGGACCCCCCCCCCAAAAAAAACAACAGAAAAGATGTGTTTAGAAAGCAGGTGCTTTTTAATTCTATCTTTACCTTCAATGCAGACAAAATCAACTAAATGTATGTATGAAAGCAACCAAAAGAAGACCAGTGTCTGATCGAGACCTGTCAATGATGGTGCGATCACTGTGGTACATGGTACTCTCAGGATGCACTGAGGAGGGCAGGAGGCGTCCATGACTCCCATGTGCTTGCTGAGAGGTAGAAAGAGAAGCCAGGACACTGGCAGCAGCAGAAGCAGCAGTGCTTGGTGGGATGAAGCGATGGTCTCGCCCTTGTAGTCCAGATGCAGTTAGAATGGGGTGAGCTAGGACACTAGCCAACAAGTTATCAGGCTGATAACACAACCAAAACACACAACAAAGGAACTTGGTTAATGTATTTACAATGTTTTATGTAACCATGTTTAATGTAAAAAAGTATCATATGTTATTGATTGTAAGATCTGGGTTTCTTACCCCTGTGCCTGACTCATTTGAATGTAGTGATGTGCAAAGGGGGGCCTCAGACAACAGCAGCTGTGTGGAGGGACCGACCAGTGCATCGCGTTGGACCTTCTCCTTTAGATGACTGATGAACACTGAGCTGTCCTGTGGTGGTTGCCAACGAGGGTTTTTAATGGTGAAATGCATGAGTGATAACTCTGTTTTGCCATTCTCAGCCTGCTGGTATATGGAAGCCTCTGTCTGGCCCTCTGACATCCACTGCAAAATTAGAAGAAGATACATTTCCATGATCGCGAAATTGAAAGTTCACTGGAGCTATGGTTCATGAACTCATCAGATTGATCCTAAGCAAAATAATCCCTACTGTTGGGTTTCCATGGCGTCTGATGTCCATCTGTGCAAAGGAGCAGATGTCTCCAACTCCAACCACCTCCACCGTAAAGTTTCTAAAGAAGTCAATGATCTCCAGGGATTTGTGCCTCAAGAGGAAGATGAGAATAAAGGGTGTGACAATCGGACTAAGTAGCTCCTCCAAGATGAAAACCTGGTTAGAACAGAGAAAAAAAAATTACAGATCCTAAGTGAAAGTCCAATGTAATCCAAAATACTTGCACAGTGACTTATTTAATAAACTTTTACTTTTAGGTTGATACACCAAAATTAGTTGTGGTCCATAACCAGAGTGTTGTAATCATTCTCTAAATAAAACACTGTACTTATGTTTTGGTCCATTGGTGTTTAGAATGTATATCTACCAGTTTTGTTAAACATCATTTCTGCTGAAAAAAATTATCGGAGATTATTTGTCTAAAAATGGTTTGAAAATTAAGCCATTATCCTTTTTGGTCCAGTCAAGTTTACAATATAGTGTTGATTATCTGCTTTAGTGGTCTGTGATATTTGCTGCCACAATATCCACAACCAAGTCCACTGTCATTCCATAATTTTACTTGGAACAATTATATGTCTGTAAAGGTATAAAGGTGCCATCTTTACCGCTTTGTACTGGAACAGCTGTGCCACCTCATCACGAGTCTCAACTTTGTTAGCAGTGCCCCGCCAATGATCTGGCATGTAGTGGATGTGTGCCAGCATGCACTGCAGCAGCTGTTCTGGACACCAAACCATATGCTCATCTGGAATGAAGGACCTAGTGGGAGGGAAAAAAAAATAATGGAAAAAATGAATAATTGAAATATAAAAACAGATTATCTGAAAATCTTATCTGATCACAAGGTTATCTTGAGTTCTACTGAACCTTACAAAAACTGATACTGTGCCTTCTCATACAGGATTTTTTTTCACCACTGTTTAACATTGTGACTGTTACAACTACATTGCCTCAGCATGGTTTGAATTTCTATGAATCCCCTTGAATCTATTTCTTTGTTAAAATATGCCTTGAAAATTGCAAAAACAGGATAAGAAGAATGCTCTCTGAAAACTCACCTAGAAATAGTAATTACCACCCCCAGCACAGTAATAGCAGTCAGGATGTGCTGGACTGTCAGGACATCTTCATCATAGACTGTCAATGCAATGAGCACAGCTAACACTGAGCCAGAGAAGAAGGCAATGTTTTTGGCAAGCACAGTCAGGACAGGTGATGTAAAGGAGTTCATGTATTTGGAAGTGGGTTTATAGGCACGGCCTAAGCGTCCATGGAGCTCGTGGTCTAGCTCATTGAAGTGACGCAAGTATAGTCGACCATAGAGGGACCATCGTCTTGCCCCCAGGCTGCCAGGTTCTCTACGAATCACCTCTGTGTAGCTGAAGAATGCATACAACACCTGCCACACCAAAATGAAGGGACACAGCAGCAAATTGGCCAAACCCATGAGCAGAATGACTCTGCTTAGCTGCTGAGCGAGCTCTAAGCGATTTCCATTCCTCTTGTACTTTGGGTGCAGATTCCACTTGTTCTGAAAAAGAGAGCCTGGACCCCAAAATAGGATGAGCTCAAAATTGTATTTCAGGCCCTGGGTGAGAAAAACCACGTTCCCCAGCAGGGGAAGCTGCAGCTGCACTGGTAGTAGTGATTTGTTTATCATGGCCACCATGTAGTTTTTGAATCGCAGGATGCGGTGATAGATGTCAAGTTCGGTCAGCTCTTTCTTGTGTATGCACATTTGTTGTTCTCGCTGCAGGCTGATAAGCCGATCCTGTACTTCCTGCCATGTGAAATTGCATAGTTCATCCTGGAAAAGAAGAGCAACAATAAATTATACTTACTGATGAAGAAATGTCTAACACCCGATTCCAGTTAAAAAGCTAATTGCTTCCAATATGGCCATTTTTCCATTTCCAATGACAACAGGACAACACAACAACTAATCTTTGACCAGGCGGGGTACTTACCATTCTAATCTTCAGTGCTTTAATGTAGAACTGTCTTATCTCCCAGTAGCTAAGAACATTGCAAAAAACTTTAACAAGTCGATAGATCCAAAAGATGGCTGCCATAATGAGAAGAAATATGATCCAAGTATTTTGTTGAATCCTAAATGATAAGAGGGAGACAGAATTAATAAGAACAATGTGATAACAAAAAGTGAAGATTAGCTAATAAAGTGATAAAGTGTGTAGCAGGATTGAAATTCAAGAGCTGGAAGCGTTTGTTTTTTCTATATATCTAAATATAACACCTTTGCTGTTGTTTTGAAACTGAAATATAACCTGATGATAAACACATGCGAAAAATCCTTCTTGGTAAATGTTGTAACCCAGCAAACTGACACTCAAGTGCTTGTTTACATGCTATTGAGCTAGTTTATCTTGTTTACTTCCCTCTACATTTAAGGAAGCCTCTCCATGTGTGCTGTTACAAATCAGAACACAAAGTTCATCTGTAAGATTTAATTACACGTACAACAGTTTTGATGTCTCATTTCATATATATGGTGGCTTTCTAATACTAAATCAAGGAGATATCATAATAAATAAAATAAGATAACGATTTGGATTTGAAACGGCATCTATGAGATGAAGGTGTGTATTATGGCAGTGAGGCTCAAGCATGTGGGACACAATGACCACAAAGGTGCATGACAAGCAGCTTTGTGTCCGCAGCTTTGATACCAATGAATACATGGCCACAGCCAGTGTCAGGCCTGTTAGTCTTTAATGAAAAAAAGAAGCAGTGGCTTGGCTGCTATGACAGACAATATGAAAAATTCAGTTGATTTGAGCAGTGCCTGCTCCGTCGAGCTTGCAAGTGAAGTGTAAAGCTGTTATCAGCTTGCTAGTGTAACTGAGGTGTCAGTCTCAGAGTTGGCCACTTATACCACGCAGGAGATCAGTTACAGAACTGAGTTCCTTCAGCAAGTCTGAAAAGAGTCCACAAATACCTTCCCACAAGTAATCATCAGTTCCAAGAATGTAGTAACCTGAAGGCCAGTCTTAAGTTGAAACAAACAGAGTATGTTGTTGCTCCTAGATTAAATGATTTTAAAAAGAATCTGGTTTGAAGTTGAGCTGCTGCGGAAACTGCCATGAAATAGCCTTTGAACATGAACACAAAAAGTGATAGAATTCTCTTATTTTTATTTTTGTCTCAGATTGTTTTAGAACAAAGTAACTAACTGCCATTTAGAGCTTGTGATCTTAAAGTTTGTAGTAAAAAGACAAATTAATTAGCTTTCATCATACATTTTTAGGATTAAGATAGAGGCATAGCTAAATAGGCAACATCTCCTGTGACTGCATCTTAGAATGTGAAGTTATCTAACACCTTCTTCTAAGAAATTAAATCTTAAAGTCTGATGACAGCGACATTTTTCCAGACAAATGAAACACCTCTAAAAGGAGCCTATTCAGAAAGATTATAATAACGTCCAAAACTATGTCATACCTGCTTAAGAACAAAGTGCTTTATCAAGCCCACATCACTCTGTCATTTCTAATTACTCCCTTTGAAAACTTGAGTCTTTTTAATTCACATAGGAAAAGACAGGAGTTCCATTCACTTAAGCTCTCCATAGTACTATATTAAACATGCTTACCTCTCAGTGCATTGCTGGCTCGGCAGGAGGGCATCTGGGATAGTGACCTTGCTTCTGTCCAAGGGATTGTGGCCCAGCCCAGTGTGATTAACAGCTCGATTGGCAAACAGGACATCATATTCCACACAGTTGACAAGGAACGTTGTGAATGCGACAACAAATAACAACTGACTGTTTGGATGAGATAAAAACAAATTAAATAAATGACAAAAAGTGATAAATACAAATTTAAAAAAAACACCGCGAAAGCTCAAATAATAATAATAACATTGCAAGTTGCTAAGCAAAGAGTATACAGTAAATATGTTGATAGGGTACTAGTAAGGATAATGTCTGTCTAGTTTAGATATCAGCATCCATTGATGACGATATTATATGCAGAGATAACTTTAAGGTAGTTGTTTGTCAGGGAGCAGAGCCATGTTGATTATCTAGCTAGGAAAGTAATTATGGCAACAAATACACTTAAAGGATTTAATTGAAGAAGTTGATAAAAACAATCATTACCCCTCTTACCCAGGCAACTAATTAACATAATACAATGTTGTTTCTTTGGTTAGTAAGATCAGCTTTTCCACTTATTACAGACTTTGTATATAATTCATTTGTTTTGGGCTTTCATAAGGTCAGGATTTTGTCACCTAATGTTGAGGGGCATTAAGGGGCACTGTGTCAATGCACACTTGTCAAATCCACACAAACATCAGAACACAATCTAATAATAGACATGGCTTACTTGCACAGTGGCAGCATAAACCTATTTTGGGCTACAGGGAATGGAAAATAAAAACTTAGTGCCATGCTGGTGTGGTAGTTGAGGTGACTAAACAGAAGGGGTAAAATAAAAACAGCACAAATGCGGAGATATATGAAGAAAACATTTTGGTTAGGGAAACTTGTTTCCAGTACTCCAATTTTTCACATCAAACAGTGTTGAAATTATCTAGCTGAACCCTGAGGTGATCTAACTTAAAAAAAAGAAAAGAAAAACAATACCAGAAACAAACATGAGTCTTTCTAAAAATCAAGCAACTGGTGGAGTGAACAAATCCAGATAAGGCCTATTTTTCAAAATTAGCTTTCACTTACTACTGCATTATACAAGGGTCCAGAAAAGCCACTATGACTATAATGAATACCTTTCTTTAACCTACCTATTTTTACCTCAGAGCAGAAAAAATGGCAGCAAATATATAAACGGACCATATAAGGCTATCTGTTATTTCACTATGGCAATTTATTACTTAACACTTACACAAGTTCAAAGAACTCTGAAAGCATCATGCACGCAAAGCCATTCTTTTGATGAAAATGATAGATGTGGATACAATGATTAAGGAAAACATGAAATAGGGATAATCACTGATCGTACTACAATTGAACACAAGCAAGTGTCAGAATATGGTTGAACAGCGACAGAAAGTGTCTTAATTAACCTGACAACAAAAGAGGAGCACTTAGACTAATTCAATGGCAGTAAAGCATCGGAAACCACGCAGAAAGGATATTCTTGTGAAGAAATTATCCAGATTCTTGATGTGATGCCAAGAGTCTGTAATAGGGCAAAGGAAGGCATGAGGTGACAAAAACCGTAAACATTTTGAACTACTTTTTTAATTTTTGAGAGTAATACTACTATCTGGTACATACATGCCACAAGGCTGCAACAGTAAAATTAACCAATTTAAATATTTTCTTACTAATTCATCGCAAGTCTCATGTTTACCTTTCAGGCCTTCGGGCACATGCACCAACAAATCCTCCTCTCCTGGTGGGGAGTCCTCCTCAAAGTCCTCAATTCTCTGATACTCCTGGTAAGCTTCAAAGTTGGCCATTGTGATTCACATTCTCAATGTCACTACCCACAGTCGAGCGAGTTGAAATAACACTGGACGATGCGAACGCAAACTCACAACCAAAGCTACATTATGTAGCTAACGTTAGCGCAGCAACCGTTTAAAAAAGGGTGACGTTAGCTACAGCTAACGTGAGTTTTCCAACTTGTTTTTCAAAAGGAACTATTGTGTAACCCCATACCAGCATGGCATCGGGAAAAGCGACGCAAATAAATACTCCGTTGATAGATAAACAATGTCATATAACGTTGACGCTGGGAAAGACAATTACAAACGCCTACTGACTTAACACTGGCTAGCCTGGGGATGATTCAGCCACTAGTGTAGTCAGGGTGACACCGTTTGTTTTGTTCCCGACATGGCCCGTCCATCTGGGGGTCTTCAGCTCCTTTCGTCTTTCCTGAGAAACCGAGTCTATACCAGCGGTCCCTTCAAACGTACGTTTATGTCGTCGTCTCTTCAATTGTGTCCTCTAATCTGTTGAGAAATAAGGTAGTTGCTTTCCCAGCGTACACCATTCCCGTGTGAGTCCACTGTTTTTGTCTTGCACAAATAATGTCAACATCGCAGCATTGGCGTCACTAGGTTTGGTATGCGTCACTTCCGTTCGAAAATTGTAGTTTTCTCGGTTGAACCCACAGAAGGGGAGGGGGGGGGTTCTTACGGTTTTTCTTGAAGAAAGCAGCGTGAATCATTTTAATTTTAATCTCAGTTGCATCTTTTAAAATAATTGATCGAACCGTCCAAACAAGCTGAACGCCAGGTCGGACTCTTGTGGGTGGGGGGCTTGTTTATAAAATAATAACACCGAAATAGAGCCATCTTGTGGGCGTCCGGGGTTACCTACAGCGTAAGACATTGTTACGAAATTAGCTGCCACTTATGGTACCACGCCACTTAAATACGATCAAATGTCTTTTTGATATTCCTCAAATAACCAAGCCGATGCCCGGCAACTGTTAGACGTTATTTCTTTCTTCCTTCATCATTTCTTGTTTTGTGTTTAGTAATTACTTGGAAAATGTGGACGAGTCAAGCAGATTTTCCGCGCATTTCTTTCTCATTTGACCAGTTAATTTACTTGGAGATTTGTGATTATATGTGACTCGGTATTTTATGATTTCTTGAGCTTGTTTTCCACTTAGATACCATTGGACACATCTAGATTAAAAGAGGGAGATAGGGGGAGACAGACAGAAGAAGAAGAATGAAATAGGCAACAATCTTTTAGTCACTTATAATCTTTAATTTTGTTTGCGGTGTATATTTTATTCATTTCATGTATTCGAAACTCTTCAGAACTCTAAACACATTGAACGTGGAACTGATGATTCCATTGATGATTGAGATACAGGAAAATAATGCTTTTTTCAACACAGACCAAGGCAGGGCAACATTTTAAAATTGAGTATTGTGACATTAAACTGTATTTTTATGTTTGATCAAGAATTGTGCTACACCCTTTTTTTCTATTACTCTTTGAAACAAAAAAAAGACATTTCATCCAGAGTGTGTGCAAAAACCTTGACTATGTTAGATGTTGATTGAAAATTATTGATGTATTTCATTACACCACATTTGTATATGTATATAGAAACTGTGCAAATAACTTCTTTTGACTTTATGAAATTATTTTTTGTTATCCATTTTCACATTGTATATTTTGGAATAAGAAAATTAATTCACTTATATATTTAAATCCAATCTACAGACCCATTTATGCATTTTAATTTACACTTGTACTATAGACATGTTTTTTATACAGGAATAGCTTTTATGGTTCATGATATGGGCTTGAGACATAGCTGAAACATTGGCCATTTTTAACAACCATTTATACCATGTTTTAAAGAAAACGAAAATTCACTAAATTCTTCCCTAAACATTCCCCTTAAATGTCATATCACAAGCCATGTATGAGAAGCCATCTCAAGTTTTCCTTCTTTTCTACAAAAAAAAACTTCTATTGGGCCCTTCCTTATCGGTCATTCACAATTGTCCTGCATGTTTAAAGAACGTTGTTTTTGAACTGTCTTTGCCTTAGCACAGTGATTACAAAGATCTACCATCCCCTTACTCTACAAGGGGGTAAATATTGAATGTGATTGCTATCACAGAACCACTACAGATGAATATGTTGCTGCAATTAGACTGTCCAATCATATCTCATGGCAAGAACAGGCCAAAAGACTAAATTGCTCATGCTCATGCTCATACAGTTGTTTTTTGCAAATTGCAGTTAATTGCGAGGGACGAAAACTTAAGACCCTGCTCGAAGAAACAGATTTATCACCAAATTCATTGGGAACAAGAAGGGTATTGAACAAATAATGGGAAGGGGGGTTCAGCCAAGATAGATTAAAGTGATGTTTAAATTGAAATAACGGCAGTGAAATTTTAGTTTTTTTTACACTTATTATACTGGGGCGGGGTGAAAATATAGTCCAAATTTTGTGGCAGATTTTAAGTTTCTTATTTATTGTAAGTTGATTATATGTGTATCAGAAGATTTTCTAAAATGTATTTTTAAAATTTTTGGCCAATCCAGGGGCAGTTGGCATGAAAGGAGTCATTGTAATGTAATGCAGCGCAAATTAATGTATTTATACAGGGACAGAGGGCAATTATAAATTCAACCTCAAATTAAGGAAATATATGTTGTACTGTGGTGTGTCGACGAGGAAATATTACGGCGGAGTTGTGGAGGAGTTCGAACTTTAATAACTAGACACATCAACATAGTAATTCATCTCTAGAACTTTCGGGGAACGCCAGTATCTATACACACTTCGTAACCACGCCCCCGAAGCCATCAGTCCCTGGGTGAGAGGCCACACCTTTTAGGTTCTGTCACACAGACCCCCCCTGAACACCCAGGAGGGACTCCGGGCAACAACTAGTCCTTCATGGGAGGCCTCAGCAATCTTCCAAAACTGCTGTAGCGTCCCTCCGTCTGGTCATCAGGGGGTGCCGGACACTGGCCTTGCAGAGGTGCTGCTGGAGTCCTGGAAGGGGGTTGACCACGGCAAGGAACCTCCAGTATACGGAACGGCCCATCGGATGGGGGCCGGAAATTGCAGCAGGGAGACATATTTAAGAAGGAATCCATCAATGTCGGATCCCAGTTGCGACAACCTGTCCTCCATGAGGTCCCTGGCCGACCCGTCACCTAATGCTGGCAGAGAAAGTAGCCCATCAGCTCGCTATGTGGTGGACAGACTGCATCTCCAGAGCAGCAAGTTCCTTAGCGCGGCATATGTGCCCAGACATGATCATGTCGGGGTCACCAATGTGGCGTGTCGACGAGGAAATATGACGGCGGAGTTGTGGAGGAGTTTGAACTTTAATAAGTAGACACACCAACAAAGTAATTCATCTCTAGAACTTTCGGGGAACGCCAGTATATATACACACTCCCTAACCACGCCCCCCAAGCAGCCAGTCCCTGGGTGAGAGGCCACACCCTTTCGTGTCCACCCCAGTACCAGGTTACAGTAATATTGCCTGTGTGCATAGGATTTAGTTGAATCTCGTACATTTTTGAAGTTATCCGATTGGAAAGTGACACGGTTTCAGTATTCTCTTTAGGACTTGTTACCTGTTGTCGGAACTCTGGTAGTTCTGCTGCATTCTTTGTCTGCTCCATTGTCTTTTGTGGTGAGTCTGTGTAGGGAGGGTGTCAATGAAGCTTTCAAATTAGCGGGGTGTCTGTGTTTTTGGTTTCTTTAAAATCTAAAATGAAAATAGTAAAGCGCTCACAATTTTGTTGTCATGACAACCAAATGAGAGCCCTCAGGGTCACGTGATTAGGATTTAGAAATCAGCCTTGCTACATTTCACCGGCTGATGGCAGCAAAGCACTCTTTGTACATAATCTCCCGCTGATTGTCATAAGACAACGAAGAAGACACCTTGAAAGTAAAAAAAAAAAAGTAGTAGAAGAAGACGACACATTACACTACATAAATATGGCGGTCTGCTGGTCTTTGGATTACTATAGGGTTTGACCGGTTTTAAAAGCAAGATACCATTAAAAGTAATAATTAAAAAACCAACATGCTTCTTTTACAGTTGTATAAAGCAAGCATTCCAGCAGCAGTGCGTTCAGTGCCCTTTAACTTGCGATGCAATAAAACAGCAGCTTTATGGAAGCATACACGGTAGGGTTATGCGACCTGGAGAATTAGCTAGTTAAGCTTAAGGCAGCCAACTGTTATTTGCCCTTCAAACCATGCGGCGTTTTATCGGTAAAGCCTGACAAGTGTAGCCCGTTTTGCCAATCTGGACAGGACTTGTCGTCATCGCTGGTTGTTTTTACATATGTAGTTACATGGAAGTTCAGAGATTTAGTTGTTGATTGACACGAGTAAATGCTAAGTCAGTTGACCAAAAAAGTACTAGCAAATATACAATTTTTTTTCCTAAATTAATACTATCTCTTACAGTCCAGAATGTGAAATCAATCTAAACACTTAAAATTATCATTTAACACCTGTAATAAATTCTTCAGTGTCTGGCTCAAACCCTTGTAATCAAGTTAATGGGTACTTTTGTGAAGGTGACAAAGTAATAAACATTGGCTTCTTTAAGTTTTTTTTTTGTGTGTGCGTTTTTGTACAAAATATAATTTTTTCATGGTGGGATCTCACCATTGTACCAGAAATGTTGTTCGGATGACTCAAACCTCATATTATAATGCACATGTAGATGTATGAATGCATTGTGTTTTCAATATCTAGGTTCTACAAATCTTCAGGATATAATACATTTGGCTCCTCACAACAACGTGAGAATGCTGTTAGACGCATCTGGAGCCTCACACAACAAGCAATCTGCCAGGCCATGACTCGATCATCCAAATCCCCACGAGCGTGTCTGAAATTTATTCTGCCACCAGTGGCACTGGCATACTCTGGGCGACTGCTTTGCCATGTTGCCTACTGTGAGGCAGATCTGAATAACAACACCACTTTGGACATTGAGGCACGAAATCATTTGCCAGAATTCAAATGGCATATCCTTTGGGAGTTTGTGAAACCTCAGCTTTTTGCTCTAGCATGTGCTGTTCTGGTGAGTCCAACTCAGGTCACTTAAGTGTTATTATAATGTTTTTAAAACATAACATTTTTTTGTACCATAATGGAAATAATGCTACTCCACGAACATGATCCTGTTCTCAGCTTGCTTTTGGTGCAGCAATTTTGAATATTCAAATACCCCTGATGCTTGGGAACCTTGTGAATGTTGTGGCACGCTATCTGAGAGAACACACTGGGAATTATGTCAGTGAGATAAAGGGTCCTGCCTTGAAACTGCTTGGACTCTATGGCATCCAAGTAAGTCATGAACATTTCCAGCAAATGCCCATTGTATCATAACAACAGAAAATCAGCTAATTTCACTGATCTTTAATCACCTGATTTGAACAGGGTATGTTGACGAGTGGCTACATCATCCTGCTGTCAAGGGTAGGAGAAAGAGTGGCTGCAGACATGAGGAAAACCCTTTTTGCATCTTTACTGAGGTACATATTCAATAACAGTGGTGTGGATCATTGCATGTTAGCTATAAAATACAGGGCCACTTGTGAAAACTACTTTCGCTGTCCCATCAATTTTTGATTGTTACCATGTTTGTCTCAGGCAAGATGTGGCTTTCTTTGATGCAAATAAAACTGGACAGCTGGTGAATCGTTTAACTGCTGACATTCAGGAATTTAAGTCATCATTTAAATTGGTCATCTCTCAGGTATAAGCACATGCATGTTGTAAAATGGCACAAAAGAAGTAGAAAACTTGATCAGTGATGATATTTAAGATTATATCCTGGCAATCCCTTTTGATTCACAATTTCTCCTCTTTTTCTTTACTTATAGGGTCTACGGAGTATTACACAGACAGTTGGGTGTTTTGTATCTCTGTATATCATCTCCCCTAAACTAACAGGATTGACAGTCATTGTCCTTCCCTGTTTAGTGGGAATGGGGGCTATCATTGGATCATTTCTTCGCAAACTTTCACGTTTGGCTCAAGAACAGGTGAGTTGAAAACGTGAATGGACCATTTAATGTCCATCTTCCGTACTGTGACTACCAGGCTTCCCATAAATTGGGGTCAGTGAGAAGAGGTTAATTTTGTAATCAATATGGAAGGCATACAGCACTTGTCAACAATAATCACAATACATTGCTCCTCTCTGCTCTTCAAATTTTAAAATTTCGCCACTCTCATTTTTTGGACTCCTTAGGTTCATGGGTTGACATAATAACGGAACAAATCAATACATCTACTTTATGTCAAGTCATGTCAAAATGAGATTTTCAAATAGTTATTCGTGATAGTGATTTTGTGATTAATGATCGTAAATTACCAGTGCTTGCAATTTTATAATATTATTACACATGACATCAAAGTTATTGATATTCAGTATGTTATCTATCATGACTAACAGTCCTAGGACTGTATTTTTTTTATTTGTACATATATAAATCGTTTTGAATCAACTTTGTTTTTTGAGGTGGCAAAAGCAACTGGAGTAGCAGATGAGGCACTTGGAAATGTGAGGACAGTGAAAGCTTTTGCGATGGAGGAGCGGGAATTACAGTATGTGAAATATTAATTTGATTGAATTATGTTTTTAGTATGCTAGGGGCATTTTCATACTTGAATGCAATTGCATTTTCAGTTTGATTGAAGAGAAAACATTGGGGAACTTCATGGCTTCATATCTATTTTATTGTCATGGTATTAGCATCAGCAGCATCAACTTCAGGTGCACCTCGCAAACATTTAATCCAATATTTGAAATATTTTAATGTGGTTTTAAGGTTAACTTTTAATTTCTTCAAATTATAGGTAATTGCATCTCTGCCTGTCCTTGTCGGTTCATTTTAACTTCACTGTCTGTTATTTGCCAAAATGTCTGGCTCCGTAACAGAATCTGGTTCCAGTGTGAAAAGCTGGGCCTCCATTCATTTTCATGATTTCTGTACAGTAGTGCATGATACAAAAATCACTGAATCTCTGAATTTCATCTTCCTCCATGGGTGACCCATTAAATATATGCACCAAGGGCCTTATGCTGTTTGTTTTTCCTCTGGCCAATTGGAACAGCAATGGGATGGTTTGATGTAGTGACAAATAGATTTTGAAAAGAAAAACAAATGAAGTATAGTTTTAAAGTTGAACATTTAATTTTCAATGGGTTTTTAGTTGTCAGTGGAAATGGAAACAAAAGCATCACCTGACAGACACCAAGCAAAGACATGGATCCTCATAATGTATCCATGCCTCAAAGTCCACACCATTTATTCATTACTGTTTTCACTCTCCAAATGAACCACAAGAAGGATCAGTTAAACTCTCAGGCAAATGAAGTTGTCACAGTGTAAGAATGTGTATGATTGTTTTTTTCTACTTTGTACACAAGTACATTTGACTGACAGTGGGACCATCCTTTGGGCCTGGTCTGAAACATTATCCAATGCTCTAAATTAGATTCTTGAAACAGGGTTTGGTATATTTAGTCATAAAAATAAAATTATCTGTTCCATATGAAGAGAGTATAGTCTTGATAGTGTAATCAAAAATATTGTGTGGTGGAACCTATAATATGTAATGTTACCCTTTGTTACTTGTATTTGTTTTTCCTCTTTCACATTTTAGTTTGGCTGACAGATTCAACAGTCTTTACTACCCTTTCATTGATTTTTCTTTTTTATTGCAGCATACTAAGTTCCACAATGGTTGGTGTGAATTTCACCTCCAGCTTTGTATCGTCCCCAACCATTATAGTGCAAACCAATTAATAAAAGTTTGATAATGCCCTTGGAGACTCAGTATACAGTATATTAAACATGTGATATGAAATGATTAAATCTCCAAACCATTTTCACAGGTTATACGCTTATGAAGTTGAAAAATCATGTGAAATGAATGAAAATCTGGGCTGTGGAATTGCAGTTTTCCAAGGACTGTCAAACATCACCTTGAATTGTGGGTGCATTTCATTGGGATAACAAATACATATTTAAAAAGGAAAAACAGTTTTATCAGGATATTTGGTATATTAATGTTTTTTAGCTTTCTGTCCACAATATAGCCATTGTTTTAGGAACTATTTTTGCTGGAGGGACATTAATTTCAAGCAATGAAATGTCCCCTGGAGACCTGATGTCATTCTTGGTTGCCTCTCAGACTGTTCAGAGGTAAAAGATACATATGGCCTTATTAATTCATCATCTTTGGTGTACATCTGGAAATTCACTTGATTATCAGGTATTACTCATGAATCAGTTTTTTTTTTTTCCCCCAGGTCTTTGGCCAGCATCTCTATCCTGTTTGGGCAGGTAAGTTAATATTATTTAGAGAAACTGCCCTCCGATAAACACTCACAAGTGTATTTTCTGTTTTTATGTAGTCTTTGTATTTCAAGTAATTGTTTTTCCAAAAAAATCTCTTCAGATGGTGAGAGGAATAAGCTCAGGGGCCAGAGTGTTTGAATACCTCGCTGTGAAACCTACTATTCTCCTTGCTGGGGGAGGACGCATCCCTTACCACTCTCTGATAGGAAGAATTGATTTTACAGACATTTCCTTCAGGTTGGGCATTTATTGAAATCAAAAGTAGATTGTAATTAATACCTAGATAATAGTCTAAGAAGTAAAATATCAAAATACAGTTTTGTGATTTCACCACCCCCTCTCCTCCCAAATAGCTATCCTACAAGACCAGGACAACAGGTCTTGAATAAGTTCACCTTAACTCTGCCCCCTGGCAAAACTGTTGCCATTGTTGGGGAATCTGGAGGAGGTACTTTCCTGATGAATTTGATATTACTGTAAGACATGTAAACTATTCAAGAATAAGTCTGATGATTTTATTTATTTAAGGAAAGTCTACAGTGGCATCTTTGCTGGAGCGCTTTTATGACCCAAGTAGTGGTGTAATTATGTTGGATGGAATTGACATTCGCACACTTGACCTCTCCTGGCTCCGGGGACAAGTTATTGGATTTATCAGTCAGGTTAAGACCTTCATTATTATTGACATCAGTGTCTTTAAAATTTGAATATTCATGATAAATGTATGTAAGCTGCTCTCATTGTCTCTTTTGGTTCCCTTTTTCAGGAACCAGTTTTGTTTGGATCATCCATAATGGAGAACATCCGCTTTGGGAAGCCTGAGGCCACTGATACTGAGGTTATAAATGCAGCTCAGCAGGCCAATGCTCATGGTTTCATTACAGGTTTTCCAGACGGTTACAACACAATAGTTGGTATGTGGTCTAATGAAGACTTTTATGAGATTTTTAACAATGATAGATCATTTAAATTGTTCAGAATTTAAGAAGGGTAGAGTTCTTAAATCTGAGTGTAAAAACAGCAATGTGCTTCAAACATCTATTTGACTTAACTCTGCAGCCCTCCACTGTGCAAGTTGTACTCTCTGTTGATTCTAAGCTTCATGTATCAAAAAATCCAGGTGAACGTGGTGTGACGTTATCAGGTGGCCAGAAACAACGAATTGCCATCGCCCGCGCCTTAATCAAGAACCCAAGCATCCTGGTGCTGGATGAAGCCACTAGCGCCCTGGATGCTGAATCTGAGCGCGTTGTGCAGGAAGCTCTTGACAGGGCCACAAGAGGTCGCACTGTGCTCATAATTGCCCATCGGTTGAGCACCATTCAAGGGGCTGACCTTATCTGTGTCATGTGCAATGGGTGCATCGTGGAGGTAAGGCAGCATATTGCTGAGAGCAATTGAATTTACCTATCATTAAAGTACTTGGTTCATCATCATGTAAATAAAAGAAGACTTAATCCACATCCAGTCATATATAGACATAACTGATTCCTACATGCCAATGCATTAACTGTAATATGGGTTTTAGTAAACCTAACAGCTTCCTATTTTCTTTTAAGGCTGGAACACACCTTGAATTGCTGGGCAAAGGAGGACTTTACTCTGATTTGATCCGCCGGCAAAGAACTGGAGGGCATAAGTGAACTCTGCTAAATGTGTTCACCATTGATCTACTGTTTTCTAACACATTTTTAAAAATAATTACTGTGATGCATCAATAATGTGCAGTCTCTCATTTAGATATCATGTAAAGGTGTTGTCCTGTATAGAATTATATGTTATGTGATAAAAAAAACAATAAAATCTTTCTATGACAGTATGCCATACTCTTTTCTTTCTTTAACACAGACTGTGGGCTGGACCAAGTACACAAAGGACATAGTAAGGAGGAATAGATAAAAGCATTATCTATGTTGTACCCTGTGATATGCAAATAGAATATATAAATAAAAATAAATAAAATAAATAATAACCCTCTC
The DNA here is from genome assembly GCA_901007705.1 of Fistularia tabacaria. NCBI lineage: Eukaryota > Metazoa > Chordata > Actinopteri > Syngnathiformes > Fistulariidae > Fistularia > Fistularia tabacaria. Next base: position 383,894 of record CAAKHD010013673.1, on the reverse strand, counting down.
TATAATTTTGAATAGTTATCAATTAAGAACTTTTTTGGTTGTGTTTAAGTGTGTCTGTATGTATGAGTGTGTGCACAAACAGACATATACCCTCATACAGATGTACATATACAGACATATACGCTTTTTTTTGTTCCGGATTCAGGATGGCATCTCTATGTAAACATATTGAAATTATTTCCCTTTTTTTAAACGGTGAAAGACAACACGGTCACCCTCACTGCAGGATACGTTGTATGAAAATGAATTAATGAGTTAGAAACAATACTGAATATTTTACCATCTGTCCTATCATGCAGGGTTGTTAAATCTCTTATTTTATCAGTCCAGTGAAAATTTTTAATACTGGCCACTGAAACAGGTACTTTTTGGCTGTTGAAGGTGCCACTTTATCTATTTTTTTTTTTGTTTGTAATTATTTACATATTTTGGCTTTTGGTTACCGAAAACAATTTGTATCATGTTTACGGATAGAATAAGCCTCCATTATTTGTTGAATCGACGAAAGTGCTGCATCTCAAACAAACTTGCAATTTATGGCTTTGCCCGTTGGTGACCAATGAAAAAGCTTGGCTCCAGACCGACCAGGGGCAGGTAGCTTCAAGCTAACGGTAGTTTATAAAATCAACAGCAATTTTTCAATTGGTCATTCTTTTGCCTTTAAGGTCAAAACTGGCTACACTTGTCAATCATGCAGAAATATGAAAAGCTCGAAAAAATCGGAGAGGGTAAGTTTCATTTCGATATTTTTGTGAGGATTGTTATACATCAACTAGCTAGCAACGTAGCACTGATGCAATTGCAGAAATTGCGATCGTTAGCAATATTGTATACTGAGCGCTCGTGTCAACGATTAAATCATTCAGCTGTCAACATTGAAGGCTCGCTATTAGTTTATTCTTACGGAGAATATTTATTATTGGCATTTCTACATTGATGGTGTCCAATTGCTAAAATTAGCTGATAGAACCGCGACATTTATCGGTTACGTTGGCTAACCTTGATGCGTTTTTTTTCCCCCCATATCTGTTACAGGTACATATGGAACAGTCTTCAAGGCTAAAAATAGGGAAACTCACGAAATAGTGGCTTTAAAAAGAGTACGGTTGGACGACGATGATGAGGTTTGTGTTCCGGATTCAATCGTTTCCGTGTCAGCGTTTGCTAACAAGCACTTCGCAATTGAGTGATAATTATTTTGCTTTTAGGGAGTGCCAAGTTCTGCGTTGAGAGAAATCTGTCTTCTAAAGGAGCTAAAGCATAAGAACATTGTCAGGTCGGTGTTTTATTTTTATTTTATTTAATTTCCCCCCCAGTTTAAGTTTCAACTCGCCATTCAATGGGCAGCGTTATTAATGTATGAATTGAACTACAGATGTTAACTTATCTGCGATCGCCCGTAGATTACATGACGTTTTGCACAGTGACAAGAAATTAACCTTGGTTTTCGAATACTGTGATCAGGTAAGGATAAATCCATCTTTAAAATGTGCGATCTTGATGTTTCGTTGAAACGATTGTGACCTTTATCCACTACAGGATTTGAAGAAGTATTTTGATAGCTGTAATGGAGATTTAGATCCTGAAACAGTGAAGGTGGGACATTAACAATCCCTGTTAATGCTTATAAAGTTGCATCAAATAAAATGTTCCTTATGTGATGCATTTAGTCAGAATTCAATTAACTAATTGACACAATATGTGTGTCATTTCTCTTCCATTTCAGTCATTCATGTACCAGCTACTGAAAGGCCTTGCTTTCTGTCACAGCCGTAATGTGCTTCATAGAGATCTGAAGCCACAGAATCTTCTCATCAATAGAGTACGTTTTTTGGTAGTTTTTTCTTCTCTGCTTGTACAAATAATGTCTGCATATATAGCCCCTTGTGTACAGAATTTATCAAAAGGTAAACTCGAACTGCAAAAATGTCACTAAAAGATACATTCTAATGATAGAACTGACTGATGCATTGTGAAAGAGGTTGCTATTTTTTCTTAAAACTGGGTAAATCATCTGTCTTTAGAATGGGGAGTTGAAGCTGGCAGACTTTGGGTTGGCCCGAGCCTTTGGCATTCCTGTGAGGTGTTACTCAGCAGAGGTAGGTTGTTTTGCATCACTGAAAAGCAATGCTGATATCATGAATTGCTACATCTAAACAATGTGTACAGCTGATGTTTGGTGAATTCAGAATCTTAATGTGATCGAAAAGTATTTGTTTGTATTGATTATAGCGCTGGATTTATAAAGAAAATCACAGTACCTAAAATCAGTTCTTGTCGAGAGTTTTTCCCCCCTTCGAATGTAATCCCTCTCACGTCAATAATTTATGTGTGTAGTAGAATGAGGGAAAATATGAATTTTAGATTTCCATTCACACACAGGAAATGTGTGCTTTTCCTTGCCTTTCCTCCTCAGGAATTCACTCATTTTCATTTCTTCCCTGACATATGTGTGGAAATCTATTCTTTATTGCTGAATGATAACTAAAACTGTAGAAGTATATGAATAACTTGAAAAATAACACCCATTCACATGGAAAATAATTAGATCAATGGATTTTTATGACACCATTTCAATACCTTGGCTAGATAGTTGATGACATCCAAACAGGGGCATGATATAAAGATTTTTTTAACCCCCTTTCAAGTAAAGATCAGATTTTCTCAATCTTTCACACAAGATTGCACTTTGCGATCCATTGTAATTTTGTGCTGAAATTGGTGGTTAGTGCTTTTAGCCCACAAGGTGGTAAAAGCTTAGACTCCCAAATACTGTAAGAGGATTATGGTCAATGATTGTGTTATAAGTGCCTAGCATAGTATCATATTTTCTAAATCCAATATATCTATAATCTGGTGAAAGACTCAATTATTAAGGGGATTTAGGATTGGGGTTTCATCTTTTACATTCACACCATTTGCATATAGAAAACATATTTTCCAGTTTAGCATTCACACATATATTCTGTAGTATTTTACACTGTTGTTAGGCTGTAAAGAATTGTTATAAATGTAGTCCTTATCAGGAATAATGAGGCAATGGATAATGTCATCATATTCATATGTTAATTTACTTAAAAGAAAGAATACCATGTCAGTGGTTAATTCTGTGACAATGATAGTTCAATTTACTCACTATAAAGAGTCCCTTATTTTCTTTTATTTCCCCACATCTTGTCAAATTACATACATAAATACATATCAGGGTGGAAGTAATAACTATAAAAAGCAGACTACTTAGTGCTATCATTCTTTTCCTTTTTGCTGTCTCCTTCGGGTGTCGCCCACAGGGAGTCATCTGCCTCCATCTAACACTATTCTCTGCATCCTATTCTTTCACTCCAACTCACCTCACGTCCTTCTCTCTACATCCATAAATCTCCTGTTTTCTGTTAAAATATTCTGTAGAGCTGTATATTTTGTGTATTATCAGCAGTCTTCTTGTTTCTCTGGGGTTCTGAATTAATGATGGAAAATAGCAGAGCAGAAAACCAGCGTACAGCTGAATTAGTGTTTTGGGTTGTTGACAATATGATCCTGACATGACAGACCAATATGAAATAGGTTTTGAAGTTTCAGTTGGCTGACCTTAAGGCCTAGTGAGCCAGTCTCAGAGGGTGGGTTTAGAGTGTGTACTTGACCCCGGGTGACACCACTGATCTGAAAATGCAATAAACAGAAACGTAGAGGGGAAACTTGAGTTTGAGACATTGAAAGCTTGAAGTAAGGTCATTTGAAAGGGTGAAAGGGTCGTATTTCAGAGCATCTTGTACCCCAAGAGTCTTCACGCTGTATAAGCAAGAAGTAGTTCTGAAAAATTGCGATATACTTCACCCGCATTTCATTGGTAGCAATTAGTGCTTTTCTCAATCTATGATATCCAGTCACATAATTTTAATCACTCAAACAGATTTTTAAGTGGGGCATGTATTGTAGGTTTCCCAGAGAGAATAATTTTCTTCTCAGTCAGTTGAAACTTGAAATTAATTTGAATGCAATTTTTAAAAACGAGTTTGATCCACCCTTTCTGATATTCTGTTCTTCAAAGCCTCTCATCAATTGAATCAGACTGGAAATGAGTAGATGTCTTGCAACTTTCAAAGATTGCTCCAGGATGCTCTGCAAGGACACACAGCCACATCAGTTTTTATCAAACAATATAAGGTTTTACAGCATTGCAAATACTTGGCAGTCCTTTTCGTATCAGTAATCGAGAGGAAAGGACAACTGAGCTCTTTTAGGGGAAATGTTAATCCTTTTTCGACCTATAAAAAGTTGCTATTGATAGCAGGAAGCCATATTATAAATCTGAGCTAAATATCAATTTTATGTAATTTTTATGTTTTGAGGTGAATTGAAGTATTCCAGATATTTCCACCTGCCCACTAACTACTGTCTGGACAAAGACTGATTTGATTATCCTGCATATTTGTACATTTCCTTATACCTATTTTCAAGTAAAGTGAAATGCACTGTACACCTGAAGCAAGGCTGACGATTTTTAAAGGAAACTAGATTGCTGGTGTAACTTTCGTGTTAAGTATTGGTGACAACTACTGTCTTCATGGGAAATATTTCAGTGGATGCCTGAATGGTTGCCTGAGCAACAGTTCAACAGATAATTGGTGTTATTGCTCTGCTTTTTAACAATTTGGTATGTGTCCTGCCTTGTAGGTTGTGACTTTGTGGTACAGGCCTCCTGATGTGCTGTTTGGTGCAAAACTTTATTCTACCTCAATTGACATGTGGTCTGCTGGATGCATATTTGCAGGTATGTTTTTCACTGAATATTCATCCTCAAAACAGTCTGTATATTTGTTTTTATTAAGTTATCGAATACAACCAAGATGTTTTTGATAAACTAAAAATAATACTTCGTAATGACTGAATAGCATAAATGCTGTTCTTGTTTGTTTCAGAGCTTGCTAATGCTGGAAGGCCTCTTTTCCCTGGGAATGATGTGGATGACCAGTTGAAAAGAATCTTTAGATATCTTTTTGTTATGCCAATTTGAGATATTTGTGTTCTGGTGATAGTGTTTGTATAGGAGGCATTTTGGCCTCAAGAGGCAAGGCTATTTCGCCATAAATCAAGGATCAGTGACATTTAAGTTGAATACTATCAATTCAGCACTCCCATTTGAAAAGCTTTTCTTTAACCACATTGCACGTTGTTGGGTACACCGACTGAAGAACAGTGGCAGACAATGACCAAACTACCTGATTATAAGGTAAGTAATGTCACTCATTGAGCTTTCAGTCACAGCTCATACTGAGTTGTTCTTTTAATGCCTTCTTTTTTAACCTGCAGCCATATCCCCTGTATCCAGCCACCACCTCTCTGGTAAATGTGGTCCCTAAGCTGAGTAGCACAGGCCGCGATCTACTGCAGGTACGTTGCTGATCTTTAATTTTTCAGAAATGTGTCTATAAGGCAGTGTGGGTATTTCCTAAAGATGTCCAAACATGCAAAATTATCAAGACTTGAGATTTAAAAAATGTTGAAGGGTAAGAATTATTAATCAGTGTTGTGGTCTATTATGATATTTTGTCTTGTGTTCTTTGTTATATTCTCTGACTTTTTTTAAACTAACATTTTCCCACAGTTCCTCAGAAATGTATGAAACATTTGTAACAATCTAATCTCACGAATGCATATAAGCATTATTTGAGGCCATCTGTCAAAAAGGCCCCTAGAAGTCAACAAGGTGAATATCAGTCAATACTGACATGGCTGATATATTTACGGATTTTTTATCAAGACAAATTACTATTTCTTAGAGAGCTGACTGATGAAAGCAAAATAACTCGTACTTTTCTAACAGCTAGAATTGCCTGTTCAAAAAAAGGTTGCTTTTCACATATTTAAAAAAAAAAAAAGCTTTCTTTTGATCTCCTCTAGAACCTCTTGAAATGTAATCCAGTCCAGAGGATCTCTGCAGAAGAAGCCTTGCAGCACCCTTACTTTGCAGATTTCTGCCCACCATAAATGCTAAATTGCCTCCCGCTGAGCACAGGTAGGCAGAATCACTCTTCACTGAGTCATTTAGACCAGACCCAGCAAGACAAAGTCCTCACCCACATGAAAACACCTCCATGCATTTCCTTCTGCTGTGCCTCTGTGTGGAACAAAGTCTGACGCCGCTTTTCCCCGGCATACTTGACTTGACTCTTGTGGTACCCGGATTTCGTTTTCCTTTGCATGCTGCGCAACGTCATTTTCGCTAAAGCACCTGGAACTGCAGTGACACCAACTTCAACACAATGCACAAAAGTTTCAATATGTCCTAGGTTACCTCACCGGGTATTGCAGCCTCTTAGGTTGACTCTGCTACTCCAATCCAAATACAATGTAAAGATCAGGTTGTCTAATGTAAAAGATCTTACAGCGTTAGTCATGTTTGGACTGTCCTGTCTGGATGAGTAGGCCTCAACAGAGCAGCATACAGCAGCCAGAGTGCTCCTCCTACCAGCAAGAGGATGAGTTGCTGCTCCAGCACCACTTTCATCCCCCACCCAGAGCTGTGACCGCAGATTGAAGATGGCAGCACAGCCAGAAATTTTCTCTCACAGCAAGGGCAGGGTTTCAATTTAACTGAGAAAGTATGTGCTACAGTGATCCCCAATAAGAGGACTGCATACTATTTAGCATCAACTCGGGTCTCTTAACATATGAGGGAGATTACATAAAAAAGAGATGACAGGTTTCAGGTACTATAACCACACCCTTTGTCCAAAGGAAAACAAAAAAGCCGGTACCATGCAGTAGAAAAGTGTTTTTGTAAGGTTTTAATTTTGAGCCTGTTTTTTCATTTGTGGCAGAGTAATCTAGGTTATCGGCACTAATCTAGAAGGGAGCACTAGGTTGCATTTGATATATTTTATGCATGCTGAGCCCTCCACAATAATGGATAAATAAATAAACATGTTCTTTGTATTTGAGATTTTTTTTAATCTTTGCCAATGGATGAGCCGTGCCCTTTGATTTTAGGTATTTGTGTTTTAACCGCCAGCCATGCATACAGGTCTTGCAACATTATTTGTATCTGTACTATGGGGTTGTGTTGCAATGGTATGTCATATTTTCAAGGACGATTGTCTCTGCAATGCAAATGCAGGGGCATACAAGTATTACTATCATGACAAGGCATTTAAAGTTGAGGGTTTTTTTTCAGTTCGTTATTGTGAACCTGAAAACGTTTGCGGTAAAAGTATGGATGTAAGGATTACACCTGGAGGTGACATTAACTGTCAAGTTGTAGTTTTATAGAATTACATGGCAATGGCTGTCAGAAACTACTGCTACTTTAATTACAAACCACTTACCTAACTTTATCTGGTTGTGAAAACTACTGAGCCAGAGTTTTGATGCAAATTCCAGGATTTTATATGACACCAACTTCTTTATGTAAGACAATTGGAAAATAAACATGATTGCCTAAATGGGGTAATTAAAGACTTCTAACTAAGATGTGTATTGAGTGGACCAGTAATAGATATCAACGACAGCAAAGGCTTGTATTTCTGATGATTCACACCAATGACAAGTCTTTGTCCCAGTTCACATTTCAAGATTGTATCATAGCGTGGGAAGTAAATGTTTCTCTGTTACTCTGGCTTCGCCTAATTTTATATATTTGTCATTGTGCACTTTTTAACAGACAGTTTAATTTGAAATCACTTGATTGTCATAATAAATAAATATGTTGAGCATTGACAACCAGAATTATAGCTGTTTGTCATCAAATGGGCCAATATGGATATACATGTAAATAAAAGCGGACCATTAGTGTCGAATGCTGTTTTGAATCATAACTACACAAATGTATTTTATTGACTTAATTTTGTAATAGTCAACTTAGAATTGGAAAAAATTCCACATAACTTACTGATATGTATTTTTGTATGCTTGTTTTGCACCATTAGTGGTTTATATTATGTCAATACTTTTTCCAACGGGAAATTATTTAATTTTGCTGATGTAAACCAAGATATCAGATGCTTTTCTCACTCCTTTTTTTTATTTTTTTTTTATTTTTTGATAATAGAATGTGATCAAATCCGCTAAATGTAACTGAAGTTGATTATGCTCAGAAGCTCAATTTGAATGATTTCATACTGTAGCATTTAGCAACAATTTGTAGTATTTACATTGTTTAAAAGCTTTGTGTGTTTGGATGCGTGTCTCGAATAAGTTAAATTGAGTAAATCTCACAAACACATTTATTCTCAATATTACAGTATTGTGATAAGTAAACTCAAACTGCTGTAGACTATTTATGTTTTTTCTTATTTTAAATGAAGAGCGAAATTGGCATTTTGCAACTACATTTGCTTTTGTTGATAGAGCTTTGAACAAGTCCTGTCTATTTTTTTTCTGTATCTTACAACCAGTAAGAATCAGTGTTCAGTAAAGAGGACATCAATTCATGTTTCCATTTTCTTTCAAATAATTCATAACTTGTCACAATGTATACTGTGTGTATATAAATATATTTTTAACTATATTTTATGGTTGTATTGTACCATGTAATTTTATCAGAGTAAATTGGCAACAGAGAGTATTTTTGTGTGAGAGAATAATCACACAAGCAGATTTTACCAAGTGTCAAGTTAAACCCAAGCAGATTTTACCAAGTGTCAAGTTAAACCCAGAAACAGTTACAGATGAGGTGAAGAAAAGTGCAACAGTGACAGAAGCAGAGAGGGAAGATCTGCCAAAAGGAGCGGCCAGCGCCATATATTAATGGGGTGTTTGTTACACTTTAATATATATATAGAGTACATATGCCCCATGCAGACTACTGGTGTACATTGATAATGACAATGTGTACAACCATTTTGGATTAAGGAAACTGACTTTTTTTTTTTTAAAGAAAGCATTACCAGCAGTTGACTTTTATGAATCATGTTATTTTTAATGATCCTCACAATTTCTCTTGACAACTTAGTACATACCAGACTGGATAACTTTGAAAAAACATGGAGGTTTTGTACCACCTTAGAAAAAAAAGTGTGTGTTTTATATATATATATATATATATATATATATATATATATATGTGCGCACTATATGGCCAAAACTTCGCTCACACATCCAAACAATCGGAATCAGGTGTTCAAATCACTGCCATGGCCACAGTTATATAAAATCAAGCACCTAGGCATGCAGGCTGTTTTTACAAACATTTGTGAAAGAATGGGTCGCTCGCAGGAGCCAGTTGTGAAGTGTCCTTGCTCCTAAATATTCCACAGTCAACTGTCGGCTGTATTTTAAGAACATGGAAGTGTTTGGGAACGATGGAAACTCAGCCATGAAGTGGTAGGCCATGTAAAGTGACGGAGTGGGGTCAACAGACGCTGAGGCGCATAGTGCGAAGAGGTTGCCAACTTTCTGCAGAGTCAATTGCTACAGACCTCCAAACTTCATGTGGCCTTCAGATTAGCTCAAGAGGCTTTGCACAGAGTCCCGATAGAACACCTTTGGGATGAATTCGAGTGGAAACTGAGAGCCAGGCCTTCTCGTCCAACAGCAATGTGTGATCTCACAAATACGTCTCTGGAAGAATCGTCAAAAATTCCCATAAACACACTCCTGAACCTTGTGGACAGCCTTCCCAGAAGAGTTGAAGCTGTTATAGCTGCAAAGAGTGGACCGACGTAATATTGAATCCTATGGCTTGGGAATAGGATGTCACTTAATTTCATATGTGAGTCAAGGCAGGTGAGTGAATACTTTTGGCCATATTGTGTGTATATATACATATTTGTGTGTGTGTATATAGACAGTATGTATGTATATATACTGTATACACATTCATACACCCATATATATATTTGGGGGAGATTTTTTTGTGAATAATGACACATACAATTATCTCAGTGGGTGTCAAACTGGAAACAAAGGTATTTGCATTTCCAAAAAATTTAAAGGATCGACTGCTTCTTCAATGGTCTGTAGTAAAAGTACTGAGACCTGCAGAAACAAATGATCTAACGCCATGACAACAGAAAGCAGTTTGAATATTGCTTTATATTGTTTAAAAAACTGGCTGAAGTTTCTTCTGAGGCTTCATCCTCCATACAAAACAGGTGCAAATCATGATACTGCAAAATACAGATGTGCCAGCACTCATACTTGAACTCCTGATGAAAGTCCAACTCCAGTGGCACATTGAGCTGCAAGACTCAATAGTAAGGGTTCATTATAAATGTTTAATGGCTCCAAAAAACTTAATTACCAGGTTTGGAATGATCTGTAGTCCTATAAAATTATTAAAAAAAATGTTTGCAGGTCTATCTTTTTTTTCCCTCTCAACTTGAATTCTAATTCAGATTCTCTCTGCAATAAATCCCAAAACAAACGTAATGTATCTTCCAATTGTAGGTTCCATTGTGCTTCATGCTTGCTGCAGTTTGATTTTAACAGTCAGTACGTTACACATAGTCAAGTGTGGTTTTAACTATTTAATATACAGTTCAGAGTCAAAATCACATATCTACAATAAAATGCACATTGACCACGTAGAGCCAGATGAAGCAAGTCACCTTCCCCATATTTATGTTGACACAAGTCTAAATGTAACCTGTAAGACCCTGCCCTTAAAGGCACCGTTGTTTTTTGTTCAGCATTAGGCCATGTTCTAGTCACAAAAATGATGAAATATGTTTCACTCCTGGAGTCCTGTGCAATTGAACACAAGGTTTTAGTTTTGTCTCATAAAGATTGGACGAACTGCAGGGTGGCTGACACATTCTGATTCATCTGGCTCCCAAACACATTTAGACCATACAAAGTGAATAGCAGGGCTAATATTACAGAAGAGGGGTAGTAGAAACCCAAAATGGCCATGCAAGTTCAGAAACTGTCAGCTGTTAAGAGAACGGTGATGACAGCGATAACTGTTGGGATAATATAGTTCAAAGTCGTTTTTTGGAGACAGAAATATAGAATGATGTGTTAAATCAACCAAGGATGAGATAAATGGTGTAAACAGCTTAGTTTTTGAAGGTTCAGAAACACAATTGTTCTTTTACTGGCAGTCAGATGGGGATGATGGTAGTAAAGACCCTGGATATTTTCTCAAATACTACTGCAACAGATTGCAGTAAATGCTGAGACTATTTTTCTCTGTCCTCTTTCAAATGATTGCACACATGAAATGACTTTGGCAATGCTTATTACATGGTGTAATAAGAACTGGTAGTTGAATCTCTTATGTTTATTTGGCTAACTGTCAAAACACATTTGTTATATAATAGATGTATATTGCAATTTATGCTATTCACTTTACAATAATTTAATGGATAATTACACAATGCATTGGAAATGAGAATCTAACATTGAATATGTATGTATTTTCAGTCAGCTTTAGAACAGTGGGATCTGATTCAGTGCATTTATTGCTCACAACATAATGCCACTGATTCACTTTTGTTTCCTGAATATGTTTTCCCAACAAGGTCTCCAGTTCATCTTGGATTACACACTTATTCCTGATAGTGCTAACATAATGAGCACACACCCTGTGTCAAATTGTGTGTAGGTAAAACTAGATTCGTTAAGGTAGTCATACCCGTGGACGCTTGGCATTTAAGTGATGGCTAATCTCCAAGGGTTTGTGCTTCACATCAATAGTCATCTGATACAAAGACAACAGAGTAATAAAGCTACTGCGTTATGAACACCTTACTTAATATTTCTGTAAAATTGCACACAGTGTCAGTTTAAAGCAATGCATTTATGCTGAGGGAATGCCAATAACCGTAACTGTGCTGTCAAAGATTAAAATAACACAGCAAACATTAACAACAGAATAAGTAGACTGACACCAAGATAAGAAAATTTTGTACTAAGTAAGATGGGTAAATATAGAGTTTATTATACTTTATCATTTGTACATCACAAACTGTTATTTGTGACTTGTTACATATTCTTGAATAATAATAATGATCATAGGATACAATAGCAGAATTGTACAATGCATCTCTGTAATAAATCAATGGAGTTCAATGTGGCTGGTGTGTATGGGGTTCCACATCTTGAGGCGAGTCTCCTGCGTCTAGTAAAGTCTATTCAATTATCATGTTATAATCACAAGAAATGTAAAGATAGTTATGGTCCACCTAGATGGAAAGTCCAAATTCTTTCTCGTGAAAGAATAAGTGAATTACACTCCTATGTATATCTATCTATCTATATATATATCTATATATATATAAATATATATATATATACACACACATATATATATGCGCATGTGTGTATATACACACACACACACACACGCGCGCACACATTTTTAAGGAGTATAGATGTACAGTATTTCTTGATGGCATTTGTTTGTGATATATATACATATACATTACTTTCAAGCTTAGGAATTTCACCAACAAATCTTTTAATGTGAGTTTAATAGAGAATAGATTACTATCACAGGGGGTTGTGCTGATGAACACCATGTAGACAATAATGGAAAAGGAGAAAGAGAAAGACAACCCTGATTGTTTGGTCTTTCAATGTATATAAATGAAAGTCAACTGTGTATTTTTTATGTTGAGCTTAATATTAGAATATTTATGATGGTACCAACATTGGGAAACATGAAAGAAAATTAAAACGTGAGCTGTCAAGGTACAATCAAACCTTTTCTTGCATTCTGACAATCCTTTAGACCTTTATTGATTATACAAAGCAAGGTTCTAGATCTAAGAAATCCTTTCCTCCTTCAACAGCCTCTTTCAACCTTGGGTGAAACCTTAATACATGTAGATATTCAAATAATTTGTTTTCAGATTCTTAAAAAGCAATTATGGGAACAGTTCAAACGACAAAAAGGCAACAACCAGCTCAAATTTGAGCAAATGTGCAAGAGATGCTCCCCTCCTAAAGACTGACAGGACAAAGTCATTCCAAACAGAGGATGTTTTGAACTACAATGCTCCACCAACAAATTCACAGGTTTTGATTTTTTTTTTCTCTGATCGATACACATCAAAACGCCCACAACTGTAAGACAGTAATTCACAGTTCAGAATTCTGCTCTTCTCTTGAACTCTTATTACTGACTGTACACTTTTAAGTGACTGGATTAAAAAATGAAAAACAACTAGACAACGACATAAAATAACAGAATGTTTGACGCGACAGTTAAACCTGAGTTCTGTTTTGGAAGTTTAGATGTTTTCTTTTTCTTGATAGTATTGATGATAGTATTCTATTTCTATTCTGGCATTGATAAACTCTACAATACATTTTTTGGAGTGTATACTCATCCGCTTCTTTACATATGGAAATTATTTCACAGTTTGCTGTCGAGTTCCCCGGACGCCCCCCTCTCGCGTCACCAAGCCTGTTTGACCACCACTTAATGCTGTCAACAAGCAAATTCCTCAAAGTTGCCTAGAGTCGGGTGACGAGGTAACATGTTCGGCGTGAATCCGAGACTGTCCGAGTGACTCCGGAGTGTGTCACAGGTGCTCTGCAAAACAGGGGGGGTTGGAGGGGGGAGACGATTTCAACCAGATTAAGGGACGGATGGTGGTGGAAGGGATGGAGATACAGCAATGGGTGATCCACAGGTAAAGTGAGGTAGACCAGGACCAGAAAGGTGGTGGCAGAGAAAAATAACAGATGTTGCACAAAGACATAGAAATGTGAAAAACAGTTTTAAAAGGAGAATAGAACATAAAAAATTGGACAATGAACGACAGAGATATGTGAAGAATGATATGAAAATTCCAAGATGAAGTCAGGTTACATATTTTGGGGATTTTTTTTAAAAAAGGAAATCAGGGATGGATGGGGAGAGATTGGATGAAAGGAGGGAGAGAAGAAAAAAACAGCATGCTTTTAATCCTGTTTTTAGCATTTTAGCATTTAGCATTTTCAATTGTTGTACTTTAGGAAGTTGAAGCATCAACACATTTTGATTTAGATTGGATAAATACTGGTATGTGTTCCCCAACCACTCATAGTCCACTCGGGAAACAGCTATCCGGTAGACAAAGAACCATTTATATTTTTCTGCAAACTCACTGCATGTAGGCCTGTGATAACATCACAAAGTAATGCATCTAGTGGTGTTATCTGGGTATGAGCCTCAAATGGATCTCCTCTAAAGGCACCTCCACGCTGCAGGGAAACAAATACATCTCTGGTTCAATTTTGTGACCGACAATCCAATAAATATGTAACCAGTTTTCACAGGAGTACTGCACTTTATCCTATGGGGGGAGGAAAAAGAGGGTCATCATTCAATAAAAGCAACAGGTTTTAGTTTAAAGCAGTAGGTAAATTTTTGTTGCTGAGAGAATCCAACCAACTCATGTCTTTTGGAAAGACACTGCAATACAGAAACACTACAAGCTTCCCTGTGCTGACTGGTGGTGGATATCAGATTGCTCACTGCAGCTGGAAAATTACCCCTCTTTTGGCACTGGTGTACTACGGTCAAGCAAATCATTTATAGCCACTGAGGAAAATATGTATGAGATGGTCTTAAATATGCATGAAAGAAGGACAGCATGAGAGGGAGCATCTATTATCAATGGGATGTGCTACCTGGGGGCATGATTAGGCGTGACACCAGGGCTGGTTGGGTTCTCTGGAAACTCCTGGAATAGACATGATGAAAAGGAAAATGGGTGAGGGTGACTGAAATGAAACTAAAACACAATGCAAAGTGCTGTAAATTAATGTTTTGATGAAGTTCAGACTATCACAAGATCTTCCCCCTCCATGTTAAATAAGAGGGCTTTTTCAATGTGCATGGAAAGCAAAAATGATGACAACTGTCATCCACAAGTGCTGATAATCAGTGTGAATGAATGAAAGCTAAAAGAGTTTCTGATAAATGTTCATGCTTTACTTTAGTGCTGGAGATGTGACAACAGAATAGTTAAAAGGATTTACTGAAAATGAAAAGGGGAGGATGGATTATTATGTGCAGGTGAAAAAAATGGCATGAATGGAGCAGAAAATGTTACAGGTCACACTCTTCAAGTCAATTGCAAAACAATGACTTCAGTTTCAGCATGCAAAATGAATGCTTCATTCACTGCCAGTGTTTGAATTTGTGTAATACATCCTTCCTGATTTATATGGTCTGAAGAAACCTGCTTCAAAATGGTTGGCTGACTTCATTCTTCACTTCCAGCTAGAAAGTTCGAACGCCTTAGTTTTCTGACACAGCAGCTCACAGGCCCGATTCTTAGCAGTAGCGATTGCATGCAAGAAAAAAAATTTCAGAGACAAAAAGACCTTTTCATAGACTTGAAGCATTAGTTTGAGTATTTATTTATATAGTGCTTGTTATTTGCTTGTTTCCTAGAGATGAAAAAGTCCTCAGCTTGTGTTAGACACAGAAGAAAGACAGCAGCATCTTTGAGACTGTGGGATGCAAAAGCATGCATACAAACGGAAGGATCAAAAGAAATGTCTGGACAGTTCATGCCTTTTAATTAAAATAGCGCCACAAAAGAAGAGATGTGTTGGATGTGTCATTTATGTGACATATAGAATGAGGCGAAGAGTTAGTTACTATCTAGATTTAGACAAGGACTGGTGGATCAAGTAAAAATATCTATCAATATAACATTATCATTTATTGCTTTCTGTTTATTTATTTATTTATTTTCATATCCTTTTTGGGAGATATTACAGCCAAGGCAACAATTGAAATGCATTTTTATCAGGAGTAAAATTGGAAACAAACATAACTGGAAAAAAAGAAAATGAAAATGCAAACTATTAATGAAAATGGAAAACACAGACATTAAATGATTCCCTGTAAAACAGTATTAATTAAAAACAATAGTGATAACTGCCCCGACAACAAAAACAGCGAAACTAACAATTAAAAACATCCATCCATCCATCCATCTTCGACCGCTTATCCGTGGTCGGGTCGCGGGGGCAGTAGCTGGAGCAGGGAGGCCCTGACTTCCCTCTCCCCGGCCACATGGTCCAGCTCTTCTGGGGGGACCCCTAGGCATTCCCAGGCCAGCCTAGAGACATAGTCTCTCCAGCGTGTCCTGGGTCTTCCCCGTGGTCTCCTCCGACATGGACATGCCCAGAATACCTCCCCCGAGAGGCGTCCAGGAGGCATCCTGACCAGATGCCCGAGCCACCTCATCTGACTCCTCTCAATGTGGAGAAGCAGCGGCTCTACTCCGAGTTCCTCCCGGATGACCGAACCTATCTCTAAGGGAGAATCCGGCCACCCTGCGGAGAAAACTCATTTCGTCCGCTTGTATTTGCGATCTTGTTCTTTCGGTCACTACCCACAGCTCATGACCATAGGTGAGGGTAGGAACGTAGATCGACTGGTAAATTGAGAGCTTCGCCTTACGGCTCAACTCCTTCCTCACCACGACAGACCGGTACAGAGTCCGCATCACTGCAGACGCTGCACCGATCCGCCTGTCGACCTCCCGCTCCATCCTTCCCTCACTCGTGAACAAGACCCCGAGATACTTGAACTCCTCCACTTGGGGCAGGACCTCTTCCCCGACCCGGAGTGGGCACTCCACCCGTTTCCGATTGAGCACCATGGTCTCAAGATTTGGAGGTGCTGATCCTCATCCCGGCCGCTTCACACTCGGCTGCGAACTGGAGATCATAGCCTGACGGAGCCAACAGGACCACATCATCCGCGAAAAGCAGAGACTTGATCCTGTGGCCACCAAACCAGATCCCCTCGACGCCTTGGCTGCGCCTAGAAATTCTGTCCATAAAAATTATGAACAGAATCGGTGACAAAGGCCAGCCCTGGCGGAGTCCAACTCCCACCGGAAACGAGTCCGACTTACAAACGGCGATGCAGACCAAGCTCTGACTCCGGGCATACAGGGACCAAACAGCCCGTATAACGGGGGTCGGTACCCCATACTCCCAGAGCACCCCCCACAGGACTGCCCGCGGGACACGGTCGAATGCCTTCTCCAAGTCCACAAAACACATGTAGACTGGTTGGGCAAATTCCCATGCCCCCTCAAGAACCCTGCTGAGGGTATAGAGCTGGTCCACGTTCCACGACCAGGACGAAAACCACATTGCTCCTCCTGAATCCGAGATTCAACGAACCGGTGGACCCTCCTCTCCAGCACAATGAAAAACGAACAACACATAATTAAAAGTGCAGTATCTGATAAGGTCACGTATTTTGGCCCATTAAGATAAATAACCTCAGAATAATAATAATGCATTACAAATGTAACGGCAAAAGAAATACTTGAATAGTAATAATATGTGTATGTGTACGTGTGCATGGGTGTGTGGGTTTGTATGTGTGTGTGCATGTGATTCTATAACTGTGAAGGAGCTGTATACGCTCTTTGTATAGCCAGAGGCAATTCATTTTACATCAGCAACTGTGTCTCATCTTGTAACTTTGTGATTTTAGTCTTGTGCTTTGTCTTTTGTTTTATTAAGCTTTTAATTGTCTCTGTATCTGCTTGTATGCTTATCTATCCAGACTCCAGATTGAAATAAGATTAAGTAAAAAAAATAATATATATTTTTGTACACGCTATTTCCCTTATTAGTCAAGATAAATGTTTGCACTTGTTCCAGGGTACTACAAACAATACGTAAAACTAACTAGCTTGACATCAAGAGCAGCTAAACATGCACAATCCCTCTATTAATTAGGGTAAATGAAACCAAGAGTGAGGGGAGCAGGTTTTTCTCTATAAATAATGAGGATCAATCTCTGAAAAAAACATATAGAAGTTAGAAAAAAAAAGAAATCCAGGCACTTCTTTGTGAAAATCCTTTCAACTCTTTTTGTTAATGGAGCAGTACAAGCTGAAGGGAAAGCTCAGCACTATAAAAAGCAATTAATAGCATGAAATGATGCAGTAATTTTTGATGGGCATTACTTCCAATGACTTTTGTGTCATGTGTATGTCTACCATTGACCTCGACTTCAACTCATGGGGTTTTTGTGAAGCAAGCTTCCCAATCTGACTAAAAAAGAATAGGTATTTAACTTGAGATTGGGAGTGCCATAATGGCTGACCGATAAAACCTGCTTTTTCTCATTTGGCGAGAAGTTCGAGTCAGCATTGCTTAGGGAATATCAACTGTTTGCTAGTATTAAAAAGGTGGATTTTAGTCATAAATAATTTCTCATTTGCTATCAATAAATGTTAAAAAAAACATGCAGGGAACTTTGAGTGCCTGCAGGCATTATGTGTTGAACTAAAGGGTCCAACAAAATGTTATAAGTTTGGCAAAACATTTTATCTTGAAGTCTAAATGGGTTTTATTGCCTTGAAGGCTTTGAAGTCACACTGGTTATTAATGTTCAAAATATATTTGAACCTCTTAATCTAATTTATGCTAATTCTTCTGCTCTCCTATGATGATGTTGTTAATTTCCTTTAATCAAATTATTTGGAATGGTGGTAAAATTCCAGTACAATAACAGAGAGGCTAATGCTTATTAGAAGAATTAAAAGAATGAATGGGTTAGATAGACTGAAATAATGCTCAGGATTTTTTGAACATGAGAGCAGTTAATGGTAAATCTCTAAAAATTAACACAAAACAGTTCAGATAATACTCTTTCACTTGCAACTCGCAATTCACTTTCTTAACAGTAAACCTATAGGAAGGATATCTTGTAGTTACAGTAAGATCCTTTTGGAGTGAATCCTCACATTGAATCTGCATATCTTCATCGTAAGATACTCTAATAACTATGGAACCTAATTTTAAAATCACCATGTAAATGAAAAGTTTTCAAGCATTGCAATACAACCATTTTTTCTGATGATTGTGTTCTTTAACAAGTCATCACTGCAGCAAGCGGAGCTGAAATCAAATTAAGTTGTTACATCCTTGGTTCCCTGTTGGGTGCTTTTGATCAAAAGCATTTGAACTTGAGTGTTTCTTGTTCTTTTTTTAAGGTTTTCATACATGTCATCAAAACAAATGCATTATAAAAATGAAATTACCAGATTGTCGCTCTGACAACGCTGTGGCCGCTTCTTGCGTATGCAGTAGCCTAAGACCTTGTCCTTAAAAACCTGAAAAGAAAAAAAACAGATAAGGCATAGTCTATGACAAAAATTTAACATTTATTAGATATCAAGTATAGACTTGATGACAATCTAGTTCATAGATTTGCCGTATTTTTTTTCTTGATTTGTTCTATTGTACATATTACTTTTAAAGGTTTGACTTTTGAGGTAGTAAGATTGAGTGAGAACCCATCCGGCCTGGGATGAGCGTATTTCCTTCATCCCAAAACCCTCTCAGACAACTTTGGGCGGCATGGCTAGGGTGGTTAAAGCGGTCATCTAAGAAACAATCATTCCTGGTTCGATTCCCAAGGTCCTCTAAGCCTGTCGACGTGTTGTTGTGCAAGATACTGATACCCAAACTGTTCCCCCGTTGTAAAATGAAATTATAGAATAAAAAATCTATCACTTAAATAAAACAACATATGAAATTCTTACATTATTGAAGATCAAAATTTATTTTTTGTCAATTATGGAGACTTTGTATGTTGATTGGACATGGACACTCCCGAATGTAAATAATGTAGCTGTGCAAACACATTTTCTTAGAACCCTTGTTAACACCAAACCTGGGCCATCCTGGGTTAAACTGATTCCAATATCAGCTTAAAATGAATTCCCTGCACTTCTTATGGCCACACATTTTGCACTCTCTACTGCACCCTTGAGATTAATGGCTCTTTATTTGCTCTGAATTTTACATGGACAGCAATTGGTAGTATACTGTCAGAGGTTTGCCACCTTCTTCTCTGGCGAGATGAGATTAAGTTTTCCAATAAGGGCTAGTGGATCATAGTGTTTACATTGCATTGCTGTTTCCCCTCAATGCTGCATATGCTTTTAGCTCTGTCACATCAGAAGGAGTAGATGCCAAATCTATCACCTGAACTGTCCCATGTATCAAGTATTGCATTGACTTTCTGACCTAGACATATAAATTAAATTTTACTTTGACCTCTTGACTCTGAGCTGCAGCATCACTGGGACAAGACTGTTAACATGCTTGTGTCAGCAGAAAGTTACAAGTAAGAATGCTCTGACGGTGGATGACCTGCTGCTGATTGTGAGAATACACAAAAAGATAAAACTTCCCAAGTATGAAAGCATCTGTGTGCATTTCAGATCTCATGTCTTTTCTATTTCTTTTCCAAGAGTGATTTGGTGATTGACATGACTCAAGTCAAAATGTGGAAAATTGCCCAGATCTGTGAATGAGAGAGTGAATGGTTGTCTGTCTGTAAATGTGGCCCTGCGATTGACTGGCAACCAGTTCAGGAGTCACCCTGCCTCCTGCCCGATGGCAACAGGAATAGGCTCCAGCATCCCCCGCGACCCTGAGTAAGATAAGCAGTCGATAATAGATGGATGGACTTGACTCAAGTCATGTTTTGTCCCCCTGACAGGTTTTCAAAAGAGCCATCAACTCTAGATATTGGATAATGCTTCACTTTTGACACTTGATTTATAAATGTTTTGTAGTCACAAGAACAGCCTTCCTGAGTCAACTGATTTCAATTCTGGGACCAGACTCACTGCCCACCCTGCATATTTTGTCTGCTCACTTGTATATTAGCTGAAGTCGGTCACATTCAGCTTCATCTCTTACCTCGTTACATAAGGGATAGGTCTGGCATTAAAAAGTTTGTGTGTGTGTGTGTGTGTGTGTGTGTGTGTGTGTGTGTGTGTGTGTGTGTGTGTGTGTGTATGTCTGTCTGTGTTTGTATGTTTGTGTGTGGGATCAGAAGTACTCTTATTCGCACATATCTTAGCAAGGGGACCCTCAAATCTTTCTATGTGACCATTCTACCCCTGTACCCTTGTTGAGCCAATCTCTGTAAGCTTACTTTCCTGATCAAGCCCTTGCAACCTTTTATTGAACACCCTTTTTTAAAGTGTAAGTGTCCCCCCCCCCAAAAAAAAAAACATGTGTTCATGTCAAAGGCTTACTTTGCTGGTACCTTTTCACCACATAATGTTTTGTATCTATTGTGGTTTAACACTGTTACTTCGTCAGTGAGTCCACTTCATACTGTATTTCAGTCTTATAAACTGTCCACGTTTGTGATTTGGTTCTTCTGCTGTATGTTGATCGAATCTAGTTTATACAGTGACAAAGATTCAATATTTGTGTTTTAAACAGCCAATATTGTGATGCATTCTTCAAATATGGAAGTTAGCACTCTAATGGTATTTACAACATCCTTGCTCGCTGCTGTTATGATCTGAATCCCCTTAAAGGTCACTTCAGACAATGGGATTATTTGCAATCGTAGAAATTAGTCTTTTACATAGCATTTTCGATAGATTATCTTCATTATTACGGTCTTGAACAGATGTCCTCAACACAAAAAGAGGCTCATCAAATATACAGTTTGTCGACTTGAAGGACTGATAATAATCCTCATAAGACTATAAGTCTGACAGTGATATGAACAAAGCAGAATAGATTTCTGCTAGTTTCCATGTTGCAACTATTTTTCAAGTAGCTTCTGCGGTAGGTGAAGTGCACAATCTGCTTTCTTTTTGTTGTGTATGAAGACTACATTCCCAAAAAGTTGATCTTACACCCATCTTGGTGTTCTTCCACATTTTATCATTGTCACCATTTATGGCATCACAATTGCATTAATAGTTTCACTCCATATTTCAAGTGATTTAGGAATTATTTGCATTTACTTAAAACATATTACAAAACAATGCATGTTTGCATGAAGCACATTAGCAGCAGCAGCAGTGCCATTTGCAAACACCCATAATAAGAGACAAGCTAAAATGTTGTGAAGTGATAACAACTGGATACAGTTCCACTGGTATATTTCCAAACTATAAATATTTTGAGGAGCCCTGTAGAAATAATAATCAAGGATGGCTGTAATTCATAAGACGACAATGTTATTTACATTTTATAAATTGGTTTTTTGTATAAAAAATATTTGAGACCCACTTGACTTCTTTTGACTTTGTAATTGTAAATGATTACTTAAAGATTCACAGCTGATTGTTGCCCTTTGGTTAACTGTGAAAAAAATAAGGCGAGATGTCACTTTACCTCATAAAGGTAATCAAATATTTCCAGAATTGTTAAAACACTGGCTCCTATAAACAGGCCCATCTGACCTCCGATGTCACCTAGGGAAGAGAGATTAACAGATAAAAGTACATCTGTTAAACAATGGTTTGTGTAGCCATTCCCAGAGCTGTCACATCTAATGCAGTATCTCTTGCAGCAATCTCAGCAGAATTGTCAAACGCCCTCATCCAGCCCCAGCTATTCATCGCAGCCTACCTGGCTGACTTTGCAAGAGCATCAGATTATGGAAATGTGTTCAGCCACTTCCACTCATTCAAAGAGAAACATCAAAGTACAAAGCGTGAAAAAACAGTGTGAAATAAGAAGCAAAAACCCATGGAGATTGTGTATACCAAGGTCAACCACATTTCCTCTACCATAACAAGACTGGAACTGTGAGGTTCTTACCAAGGAGCCCTGCAATTTCATAGGCCTTCTTCTGCTCAATCTTCTCATAATTCAGAGCTTCAAAGAAGATGTCCAAGACCAATATATTTTCTCTAGAGCCAAGGCAGACAAGAGCACACCCAGCACATTATATTTCTGGGGATCCAGCCAGCACTAAATGACTTCTCATAGTTGCTATGTAACTATCTTTCATTATTGTTACATTGAAGGTGAACGATGGAGACTCAGGTCATGCTCAGCGAATAATTATATTATCCATTCAAAGAAGGAAAACAAAAAAAACAGGCCATTACCAGAATAACTGACTACTTCAATGTCATACTTACCCAATATATTGCTCAGTTTTGTTGAATTTCTTAGCCAGATATTTAGCAGATGCCTTACTGGGAATCTTAACCATGGACAGCTCCTTGCCATAGCGAGTCATGTTGCAGGGGGTCTGACAGACACAGTAATCGTTGTCTTTCTCTACCAAAAAGTCTGTGGATGATCAAAGTCATTTAAAAAATGTTGGGATAAACGCAGAGGATCAAGGAAGCCTGCATAAGGCTCTCTGCTAAAAATATCTAAGCACAGCACACAACAGAAAACTACAATCGCTGCCATCGTTCACTTTCCATGAAAGCAAATAATGACTGAAGCTATAATACAGAGGAGAAAACAAGCTCTATTTTATTTATTGTTTATCAGCGAAGCATAGACACACCACAAATCTCTTTAATGGAATTTTTAGTCATTAATTTAAGTAAATTATTTTGCATCAGCAAGGCTGAAGTAATTCCAAGTTAATGTTTCAGAGGTTTTATTGCAGTCTGAAATATTTTGCAGCAGCTCAACACTTGGCTGAATCCAGACATTAATGCAAGACTAACACACCAATATTTCATGTCTGTACGATGAGTGGGCTCACCTAATGCTGGGTCAGCACAGTCTTTGTACTGCTCTGGCGTGCAAACTGTAGAAGTCCCTGTATGAAATAACATCAATATTTATATATATTGTAGACTAAAGGTAATCACATTCGAGTATTTGTACTTTTGCTGGTATAATGTCCCTTCAGTGATGTCAGTCTGGGGTCGTACCTGGCATGTGGACCATTCTGCAGTTGCAGTTTTCCAGAAGATACCGAGTTTCACAGTCAATGCGGCAGGCGGTGATGCTGTATGTGGAGAAGTATTCAGAATCTATGGGGGTAGACTTGCAATCCCCCCAAGGTGGCGGGAGGTACTGAAGCTGAAAGAAGCAGCAGCACAGGTTTCTTCAGTATATGAAGTAACAGGATAATCTCAAATGACATAAATCTAGCCTAGAACTGCAGAAGTAATAACAGTAAAACAATCTCACAGAAACTAAAAGAAACAAACTTAGATATGAAAACACACTGAAGCGTTGAAATAAAAATGTACACAGAGAGAAAATAGTTGCACAACATGTCTTGTCAGACCAACATTATCGATCATATATAGCAGCAAGCAGGCAGACATGCATAACATTACTGATGCAGGTTTAGTCCTTGGTTGGAAGCAGAGTACCATGGGAATACAGACAGGCTTAACAGAAATCTGTAGGATATGTAAATTCAGACTGGACACCACAGTCAGGAGAAACATTGTACAAAACCTTCTCTGGTAGGAGGAAAGATATTACAGATTGTACATGAATGATTCAGACATAATACAAAGACCAACACCCAATTTTATGCAATATATTGATAAAAAACAAGTCCAAATATATCTTAGCACCATGGTTTAATTGCTCATCAACAAAATGACTGGCCAGCTGCATGGCAGCTTTAATTATTAAGTGAACGTGGGGTGTATATCCTGTTTGCTATGTAAATAATAACTAGAGGAAGAAAACAGAAACTTGCATAAAAGGTTAAGTGCAGGTCATTACATTTGCGAATGAAACTAAACATTAGATGCTGATTATTTAACTGCAGCAATTTGCCCTCTGTATGTGCATTCAAGCTTCCCTCAACACGCTGGAGGACTTTAATAGGTTTAAGGTGCATTGAAATCCATTTAACCCCCATCAAGACTGCAGTGTGTAAGTACCAGATTATTAACAAAGGTTTCTTCTTGAGAAAGTCCTCAGAGAAAAACTTGGGTCATATTGTGATTCACTGTGAATACTAATAATTTCAGCAAATTCTAAATAATACACATTTTAACAATGACAAAGACACAAGTTTGGACATGAAGTGGCAAGGGGTGCCTGAGACTCAGATGAATGGCTAAAGCTGAAATGAGACACATTTGCTGGTCTTTACTGGAATCCAGTAAGCATAGAAAACAATAATGACCAGGAAGGAATGCAGATGTTGCATGTCTTTGCTTCAACCACACAAAGGGTGGAAATGAATCCATTCTTAAGAGTGGTAGAGCCAGCTAATGGAGACGTATAAACTGACAATGTATGTTTTTTTTAACAGTAGAATATATTGTGGCATGCAGCAAGCCCAGAGAAGCATACACTACCCTCTGCTCTTGGGTGGAAACAAGGGTCTGGAAGCCTGGGGCGACCCCAAAACCCAGCTCATGGAGGAAAGGAGGCTCTGACTGAGAGTGAAGCTGTACCTTTATGCCGGCCTCATAGGATGTCTCATCTAGGCAAGGGGTGAGTTAACACAGCCCGAATTATTATCCAAGAATAACCCCAAAAAACAGCAAGGAGAGATCGGAAGTGGTCAACCTGCCCTGGACACCAAGATACCTTGTTGTCATAGTCATGAAACCACAAGAAAATAAAAGACTATGTTATTAAACAATTTTCTTCGTACTTCCACTCAAGCTACACTCAAGCAGGGGTAAAACTAGAGAGAAATTCATGGCAAGATGATCACAATCATTAAAACAATAATGAATAATAATGGCTTGGAAAAACCTCTAAGTGAGTATTTATAACTCAAATTCATTACAACTTTGTCACAGATGACTACATGATCCAGTGCAAGCTATCTATCATGGTCCAAAGTAGTATTTGAATGTATAAGTCTCCCAAAAAATTTGAAATTATTCATTATGACCATCATGCTAGGAGTTTAACAAGGACCCCCCCCCCAAAAAAAACAGAAAAAAAAAACCTTTCATCAAAATATGGGAAAAAGAGAAACACTTATCACACAAACATACGTAATGAAGACAACGGAAAGAAACATAAAACCACTATACTGGTCACTTGTATTAATGGGGTTTATTACTGTATGCAGAATTATTAAATTCACCATTTGAAGTCAACTTGAAATTCTGTATTAAACCATGCTTTTAAACAAAATGCCCACTGCAGTGTCTTTGCTTGATCAATGCATATATTGCACATTACTGAAAGCACTGAACCCTGAGCATCAGCTTGCTCCTGCAAGTGTTGCAGCTCAGGATTAATGAAAATCTGTCAAATCGGCAAACACTAGATGCTATTGTAGAGGTTTCGTAAGAAACAGGGTTTGAAGTTGGGGTTCCAGGGACTTGAATTACAGGACACAAGCAGTATGGGGGCATTTCATGTTATTTTTTAGCTGTGTGGGAAGCACAGTAGCTGCAAAGAAAGCCGTTTTCCCAATTGAGTGTTTTTATAACTAAGGGAATTAACCCAGTTTTCTGAGGGTAAGGGGGAGAACTATTTTCCAAACACACTCCCAACCATCAGCCATTTGCTGTCATTTAGTATTTGTGCTTTCAACACACATTAACGCAAAAAAATGTCATCAGTGGAGTGCAACTAGTTAGTGATCCATCCCATTCTTCCAGGAAAAAACTGTGACAAGGCTGTTAGTTCATTCCTTATTCTGCAAAGCGAAACCTTTTTTTTTTTTTTACTTTTGTCTCTTTTCATATCTTAACCTTTGGGCGGTTGAGGCTCAGTTGGTAGAGTGGGCATCTCTCCAATTCATTGCTGTCTGTATGCAAAAGTCCCTTGGGCAAGACACTGAACCTTGCCAGTTGCTCTCAATGGTTATGACAGTGTGTTGCATGGCAACTCTGCAGCCATCAGCATGCGTGTGTGGATGGTATCCAGTGTAAAGTGCTTGGAAACTGCAAGGTGATGAAAGCGCAATTTAAGTGGAGACCATTTCCCATTTCCTTGCATCCTCTCCACATATGGGAAAACCTAAGATATTACAAGGAGTCGGAGCTCATGCTTCAGTTTCCTTGTTACAAATTTTAAACCTCATACACATATTTCTGAATAAGACTTTTACTTGTTGGTGTTACAATGTTTTAAAGGAACAAAGCTGGATCCCTGACCTTCCCTGACACAATTTTGATGTTTCTTTGCGCCGTTTCAAAAGGTTGTTTTTAATGTCTCTTGATCAGTTATTCAAAATGTCTCGCAAAAAAAAAATTCCTCTGATTGAAGAGTAATACATAACAATGTTGAAGTCATAAGTGTTTCATTCAGTAGTCAATTACTACACTGAGAGCTGTGTGTCTGAAAAGAATTAATTCCTTACTTGTATTTGTTTTTAATTAAAATTAAACTTAAGCTATAATTTTAATGTGTTTGTGTCAAAACTGCTGATATTTGCTAATTGTATTGCAGGAAAAAAAATGATGCTGATAAATAATACATATTCACTTCCTAGAATGCCTGAATGATGACACTAGCAGAGCAATAAACAACATCCTCACAGTTAGACAGGTATTACATTTTAGAATATTGTAAAAAATAACATTTGCCATTTTTTGTGGTGTCCATGTGTCTGTTTAGGAGAGCCTGTCAAGACCATCCCATGTTATTCTGCTGCTAAAAAAGAAGTGCTTCTTTCATGCCAGTGATCAAGACCATTAGCTTCAGGAGCAAAATCAATTAAGTTGGATTTTGTTAACTGTTACTGTTTGGCCTTTTACTGATCTAGTTAAACAAAACCAAGAAAGCCCTGATCACAAACATAACCACTGTCAAACTGTGAAACAACACTTGTTATTTGTCAAAGGAGTTTTTCTTTCTCTTTCACTGGTTTTGTTTGGAAAGCATAGACTGTCGATTTCAGTAGCTTGTTTGCAATACTTCAGAAATAAAAACAAACAAGTTTTTATAGTTTTCTTGGCAACATCACAAAACAGCCTCACCATTTTAACCCATTTAGTGGAAATTCCACAACTTTATGCTCCGGCTTGCTGATTATTTTGGGCTTAACTTCAGAATTTTTCATCTTTCTGTGATTTATTGAATCTCATTTAAATATGTCCCTGACTTTCAAAGTGTCATGAGCCCACTTTCTGTTGTAATGATGCAAGCTCCTGAAATGGGGAAATAGAACAGTATGATGAGTGGTTTGCAAGATGTCCTATAAAATGATGTCTAATAGCAGAAGATGGGGATATTGGTACTATCTTCTTGCAAAGGTACAAGAAGTCTTGCCTGTAAAGTTATAGGAAGAGTTTGAGTTTAGTTTTTTACAAAGCCTGTATACTTTAACCATTATACTCCTTCTACCCCCTGTGTAGACATGAGAAATGTGTTCTCAGCACACCTAAGGCCGACAGGCATTAGTGAGTTTTATTAAATGTTCAGAATGACAGAAAAACAAATTATGTATTGGAGCTAATTCGAGTAAAATTTTGATGCAAAGGACTTTGACCAACAGCAGTAACAATAAGCTGTTATCAGCAGTTTTGGTCAGGCCTAACTTCACTCAACTGAGTGAAATGGTCTAGTTTTTGAGAAAAGTACGTCACAAAATTCTACTCAAATTCTTAAAGCTATAAATTCCAAAATAATGCAGCCTGATCACCCTTCATGAATCTTTGCCTCAGTGGACCAGCAGGAGGTGTCCCTGAATACTGAACAACTAGAGAGGGAAAGTTGAATTCAACATCAGTACTTGGGGTTTGGCATTTCAAAGAGCAGAAACCCCATTGACGGACAATATTTTCTTCATAAATTCCCTTTCTGTTTTCCCAAAACACTAAGTAATGTGTTGTAAGAATATGAATCCAGCATTTAGTAATTCAGCGCATTCACTTTTATAACCATTTTTTTAATAAACTTTCAAAATGTTAGGTTTAGTTTCAAATGGCTACATTCTAATAACCACAGCTGTGTCAATTTCTTCTTCCTTCTTACAGTTGCACAAATATTTCAGGGACTGAAAAGAGTGATAATGAATCCTGTCTCTATTGGTGCATGCCCTGTCAATAATCCCTGGTTGCTCAATATCATTAACCATACAAAATAAGTGGATGTCTAATTAAATGGATGCTTAACTACAAAAAAAACCCATACACATTTGATTTTGCTCCTGGTTATCGACACAGAGATAACTGGCACTGCCTTGTAAGGCTTTAGGGACTAACACAGAATGAAGTGGAGCGATAATGTTGGAGTTAGAAGGAAGGAGGATGATCATTAGGTACCAGTTGCTGCTGACATGACACAAAAGTTTGAAAACCAGGGGCCACACCAAATCCCAGTTGGTCAATGAAGGGTGGCTCATCCTGGCTGTGGATCTGAACCTTGATTCCTGCTTCATAGGAGGTCTCATCTGTGGATATAGCACGCCAGAAATTTAACAACATTTATGGTTGCCTATGCAACACATGTTTTGTTTTTGTTTTGTCTATTTAGGGAGGGTATCCTTATTCTTTTAATGGCAGTCAAAGTGAAAGCATCAAAAGGCCATGCTGGTAACTACAGTAATACCAGAATTTTTAAAATTTCAGGTTGCGGGACAATTGCGTTATTGATTTATAATCAGTGATGTATCTGTACATTCTGATGTGTAATCCATTAAGTTATTGCTGATCATTAATTTAAAAAAAAAGACAAACATAAATGCAATTTCTTTAAAAAAAAAATCTTTATGGACCCTCAGCAAACACAAATCTATTCATCTATTTTGTTTATTTCTCACATATTCCTGGAGATTGTTTACTGACTCCAAATATCACATTGCCCTGCATCATATCTGTTTATCATAATTTGGTTTGTTCAAATCTATGACTGACTTGGCAAACTATTTTTTCTGCTCTATTAAGGTGATACATGAGTAAGTAATTGATGTTTCAAAAGCGGAGGCTTTAAATCCCACTGTAATCCAGTGAATTGGAGAGGCTCTATAGTTTGATGCTTGTTCCTGTAAATCTCGTATTGGTTCTAAAAGCAGTACTCACCTGTCTCTCCCCAAACAGGTAGGTATTCATCTTGCTGAATATCCAGCATGATTTCCAGGCCATTTCCCGTCCCACCCTTTAAAGTGGTCAACAGTGGATTGCCGTCTAAGCCCGAGTTGAATGTGTAGCATTTTCCGTAGCGTGTGTAAATCTGTAAAAAAGACAGGGGGGGAGCTTTCAATCGAAAGTCAAATCTCATTCCCTCAGGAAATTTATAACATGAGAGTCTGTGATTGTGCCAGGCAGGTAATTGTTGAAAACCTGATCCCGATTCAAGGAATTAATGAAAATCCTTCAACAGCAGAAGAAGCAGTTAAAGCACTCTAATATCAGAGACTGAAAAATACATGGGGAAGCTCTGGTTACACAGAAACAACCTCAATTAACTTTTTAAAGATATTTATGCTTTGAATTTCTTGCCTCTTCAGAGACTGGATGCATGCCAGGGAAGCTCAGTGGTAATCAAGATTTGATATGCAATTACCTTGCTAAGATTTTCCAAGTCTAATAATTCTAACTGGCTAGAGTTATGTGGTTTTCGTTCCTTGCCTCATCACTTTAAAATGAGTGATTGACGGCTTGCCTCCCAAGTAAAAAAAAAAAAAAGACAAAACATCGGAATCATTTTTAAAAAGCTCGACATCTTGAACTGAACACAGTGTTCAGTTTGAGCAAGGACTAAGAAGCTTAACATTTTAAATTCAACTTGAAGGGCTAAAGAAAATCAAGATAATCCTGTCAATCTGGCATTTTGATAACTTGTGCTATGGAACGGGGATGTCTATCCATCACATTCAACAAAGTGAAAATGAATTTGTGAAAAGTAGAAAAAGAAAAAGCAATTTTTTCCACGTAGTTAATGATGACAAGGTCTATATAGAGAAAATAAACACATCCAGCACACAGAAAAAATAGTGTATAAAGGTACAGATCGGGGTGTGTCAAGTTGATTCTAAAAACAAAAAACATTCACTTAGATGAGGATCTTTATGTTGTAACTAATTGAATGCCTACACAATAAGTAAATAATAACTTAATATTGCAGATTGATGTATAAAGAATTTTCTAAAAATATGCATTTGGTTGGATGTGTTTTTAACTCCCTATTAATGTAATAGACTTAATTTGAAACCTTGAATTAAATGTACAAATAATGAACTCCCATTCAGTAAATATGTGGAAGTATGCAAGTACTTATCTACTCACATTATATTTTAGGTGAAAGCATGAAAATATCAACTGTAGCAAAATTTCAACTGGCAACAGCAATTTTGCCATTAAAAGCACTGGGAGGTTACTAGATGTTTGAAGGGTGTTGACTTTAATTAATACAATGCTTATTACAACCTCAATGATTTTGATATGATAAGATGAGATGATATGATATGATATGATATGATATGATATGATGATCATCATTATTCAATAATGGTAGTGGAAAATGAATTTATACATTTTTTAATGCCTTTTTGTACTATTTCCACAGACAGACTATATCATATTTTGATTCAAACATTTTTTTCCACTGTTTTCAATACATAGTTTAACATGTTACAGTGGAAAGGAGTTCCATCTATTCATTGGATATTGATATTGATTTTCATCCATCAAGCAAAGTGAGATTATGGTAAAAGGGCTGCTGGCAGACATTCATGTCAAAGTATATCCTGAGAGATTCCTGCCAGTGTTCTAGCCTCAGAGAGACTCGCATGTGGCACAGAGAGAATTAGAAATACTCCCCCTATACTGCCTTGGTGGCTGGAACTTTATATTTTTAAATCAATGTATATCTAAAAGGCCAGACTTAATTTGTTCTCCAAATTGCACATGCAAAGAGTTTAGAGGTTTCACCACAAACCTTTTGAATAGTTACTCCTTATTTAATTACAGCACTTGTTGGTTGGTTAGAAATGATTTGTCATGTGGAAAAATGTGACAACACAGTGCCTATGCAAATGGAAACCATATGCCCCATGCAGAATTGAGCAGGACAGGCAGCTGCAGACTAATGCCTCAATTTCTTTTTATATCATCGGATTAATACATTATAGATATAAGAGCATATACTCTGCATTCCTTGCAAATGTCTAATAAGAGAAGCTTTTGTCAGAAGTGATTTCAAATATCTGAATACATTGCTGAATTTTCTCATTAAATATCGTTTCCTGGGGTTACAATTAAAAAAAAGATTTTATGACCGCTCTCAGTAACTGAAAGGGGTTAGTCCAAAAATGAAACTGCAATCACTGAAGCCGACAAAGGAAAGATTATATTAATATTGTTTTTTCAAGTTGATTTTCAAAGACATCAAGCTTAATAAGTCAAAAGCTGTCATGTTTGAGAGGCTTATTTACACCTTGAATGCCCGGTGCAGGGAGCATCGACTGTACACATATGAATTATTTATACATCTTGTAAACCACATCTTCATCCAGGGCTTACAAACATCTTTCCCCTGTACATACAGTGCTGAAGTTTTTGTAGGTACATGTTTCTCCCCGAAACTTGCACTCCAGCAGCATGTCTTCCAGTTGGTGACCAAGACGACCCATCAGCTCTGTGGTGTTGACGTGGTAATTAGTCTGTCCTGTGTAATTGCTGAAATCCAGCAGGCTCAGGAGACTCTGCTTGTGACTGTCTTTGAGAATAGCCGAGCTCCTCTCAATCACTGTGTGATTGGGGTACATGAGGTCCATCCAGTAACCACTGTGGTACAGGTCGTTCATGGTCAGAGTGGATACACGGAAAACATTTTTATTACAGAAAGTAACAGCTGGAAAGGACATGTTGTTGGCCCACACCATGTAGATCTTAGTTACAACAGGGTAGGACATCAGGTAGAAGATTCGATTACAGGACCAGGTGAAGAGCAGACTGAGACAAGTTAAGAAGGCCAGGGACCAGATGATCCTCTGTGGTTTGGTCTTGTCAGGAGAGAAGATAAACTTCAAACCATGGATCTTTGTCCTCATGATGAAATCCACTGTGATCTCTTTCAGTGTTTGTTTGAGAGAGTTGGACTTTTGGAGAGATGTCTTTTGGGAATCGTTATGTTTGGATTGCCCCAGAGACACTGCGTCTGATGTGGTGGCATTAACCATAATTATTTGTGTCAGGTCAGGCAAGCGCTCCTTAAAAAGTACAATTTCCTAGTAACCATCCAATGACTTCTTCAATTTATCCACAACCATCTCCAGGTTTTTGGATTGAAAATTAAAGGTAGAGACAACAGGGGCACATGCAGTCATCCCTCTGTACGAGCTTGATAATTCTTTGTCGTGAAAATATAAACAAAAGAAAGCAGAGGTCTGCTGGGAAGATAAAACTGATTTACATAAGGATTCCTTTATGAGGAAAAACAGTTGTATGACAAAACCATCAAGCGTAACCATTACCAGTTCTTCATCAATAGATAAATGGATGTGATAATTGCAGATGTTAGAGACGATTTCGCTCCCACAGGCAATCCCTTTGAAAATCCGAAAAGGCTTACCCCTGTTGCTCAGAGCTCTCACTCCTCAATCTCCCTTTCCAGTGTCAGAGAATACTTGCAGATTTTAGCATTTATGCTTTTGTTCAGTAGCTGCCCAGGACAGAATTCCTCCCTTTCCACAGAGTCAAGAGAGGATTTTTAGTCAGTGGACTAGCAGCCCGAAGAAAGGAATATAAAGCTGGTAGCCCCCGACACACTCTCTCTGACGGCGGATGGAAAATGAGGTGGAGCCAATGGATAAAATGGTTTTCCTTCAGACCCTCGATGGTGAAGATAAGCAGGGCAATATATCAATGAGAGAGGGAAAAAAAATGAGAAAATGAAATTCAGTTTTAGCTTAATGAATCTTTAACACTGATAAATCTGCTTGCATCTGGACCAGTAATTCACTGCTACTGATAACAGAGGAGTTCAAGTTAAAACTTCAAATTTCCCTTCACAGCCTGGTAGATGCTTCCTTTACAGAGCACTTTGTAGTTCTTCTTTTCTGCCCCTCTTTGCCATGATTTTTCAGAAATGTGGTATAATGAGAGCTGACATCCTGCATAGAGACCTGGCACTGGCTGATGTAATAAGAGCTTTGGTGCATTGATGTGCAACTATCAGATTGTTCTGACAGTATTAATAACATAATGTTCTATAACAAAATACTTTCCATTGTCTTAGATCAATATCTCTCTAAAATTAGAGTTCTGATTGAATAAGCTGATAACCGAGCTGGTTGTAAGCAGGTGCTTAAAAAACCCCCAACAAATATTTGAAACCAAATTTTGGCACATTGTGTTTTCTTGGACGGCAGTCTATTCAGCTGCCATGAAGAATTGATTTCTTTCGTGAACTGGATTTAACCTGATTAAATCTAAGGGTGAAAAGGATTCAAGGGCATTCAGTTGTATTGAAGAAATTATGCAAAAATATCAAGAGAGATATAATCTTTCTACTGTAAGTGGTTTTGAGTATTGGTTGCGCTCGGCAGGAGCACAGGTTTCTCATTTTGGCTCGATCTCTGATTAGGTTCTTGCACAGTTTGCATTTTTATCATGTAAAATGCGGATGGATGAGTGAGTTCATACATTCTGGCCCAAGATACACTGAAATTGTTTGGTGGTCCATCACATTATTACTATGTGTTTACCTTTTGTCGTTTTCTGTATGCATCTTTGTCTATTTCACATTCATCAAGAGTAATTATCATGGTTTGCAAAACATTTTATATAGAGAACATCATTCCTGTGAACAACTCTGAATTGTTTTATATCAAATCCTAAGACAGCTATTATGATATTGGACTATGCTGTATAGTAGACCTTGGCATTTTACGGCCTGGGGGGGGCACATGTTACCCTTTGTGCGTGCCTGTCTGTCCCACGTGAAGTCAATCAGAAAAAACATATATTCTGTTCATGTTATAAAAGTGTGTTGCTTTTCTGTTATCGCTGGTTCGGCCCTCCAACACTGTTCAGGGTTCTCATATGGCCCACATGGCAATAATTAATTGCCCAACCCTGCTCTATAGGAATGTGAAACAATATTAGATACATAACAAGTCACTTGGCCAAGAACCAATATCACAACCCATAATATCACAATTCTACAAAACTGGAGAGAAAACAAGTCTCTGTCATGGTAGTCTATTATTAGGCCAAATCTGATCATTAACGGCCCATGCTCATACTATATAATATAACATGCAATATACATACTATATTATGCAATTTCTAGGGTAAATTAAGAAAGCTTTGAAAATGAGAAAATCAAATAGCTGATGTAAAAGACCATGATTATCTGCAATTGGTATGTATTATTTGTAAACCCATTATATTTTATTCTTCTGTGTCAATGCCAGTATAAGTATGACATACTTGGATTTCACGGAGTTTAGAGACATGGGGACGGCACTGTATATCTTCTTGATGGTTCTTTTTGAAGCCATTATCCATGGCCTGTTTCTGTGCTTGACACTGATTTAAAAAGAACTTTGCTCCCAGACATCAGTTATATTTTATCGCATCTAAAAATATTACCATCATGACTGAAATACCTTCCATTTGATTCTGTTCTCCCTTTTGAGATGAATATTTTTTGTGACACCAAGTTTAGCCCCTCCATGAGCTGTCACCTTATCGTGGTGGAGGGGTTTGCGCATTCCAGTGATCCTACAAGCTATGTTGTCAGGGGCTTTATGCCCCTGGAAGAGTCACCCAGTGCAAACAGGTCCCAGGTGAAGGACCAGACAAAGCGCGGCTCAGAAGACCCTCATGAAGAATAACACTATTGGACCCGGTTTTTCCCTGACCGAACAAGGGTCACCAGGCCCCTACTGGAGCCAGGCCCGGAGGCGGGGCTCAGTGGTGAGTGCCGGGCCTGCACCCATGGGGCTAGGCTGGGCACAGCCCGAAGGGATGACATGGGTCCCTTTTCCTCTGAGCTCACCACCCATAGAAAAGGCCAAAGCGGTCGGGTGCAGTGTGAGCTGGGTGGTGGCCGGAGCGAGGGACCTTGGCGATCCAGCCACCGCCTGCAGAAGCTGGCTTTATGGACATGGAATATCACCTCTCTGGCTGGGAAGCAGCAAGGCTGAGAGATTCCGATGAGGTATCGTCGGACTCACCTCTTCGCACAGTGTGGGTTCTGGAACCAGGCCCCTTGAGAGGGACTGGACTCTTTATTTACTCTGGAGTTGCCCCCGGTGAGAGGCTCCAGGCAGGTGTGGGCATATTGATTGCCCCCCGACTCAGCACCTGCATGTTGCTATGCAACCCGGTGGACGAGAGGGTAGCCTCCCTCCACCTTAGGGTGGGGGGGACGGGCTCTGACTGTTGTTTGCGGCTAAGCAGCCATCAGCAGTTCAGTTTACCCACCCTTCTTGGGGTCCCTAGAGCGGCTGGCTAGAGGGGGCTCCTGCTAGGGACTCTGGATTCTTTTCCAGTGAGAGTTGAACTCCGCCAGGGCTGCCCTTTGATTTCTAGGCAACGCCAGGGCATCGGGGGGATCTTGTTTGGTGGCCACAGTATCGAGTCTCTACTTTTTGCAGATGCGGTTCTGCTGGCCTCATCAATCCATGACTTCCAGCTCTCAATTGAAGGGTTCGCACCTGAATGTGAAGCGCCCAGAATGAGGATCAGCACCTCCAAATCCGAGACCATGCTAATCAACCAGAAACAGGTGGAGTGCCCACTCCAGGTCAGGGAAGAGGTCCCGCCCCAAGAGGAGTTCAAGTTTCTCGGGGTCTTGTTCACAATAGAGGGAAGGATGGAGCAAGAGATCAACAAGCGGATCAGTCTAGCGTCTGCAGTGATGCAGACTCTGTACTGATCTGTTCTCGTGAAGAAGGAGCTGAGCCAGAAGGCGAAGCTCTCAATTTACCGCTTGATCTACATTTCTACTCGCACCTGTGGTCACAAGCTGTGGGTAGTGACCGAAAGAATGAGATCACTTTTCTCCGAAGGATGGCCGGACTCTGCCTTAGATATAAGGAGAGAGGTTCGGCTATCTGGGAGGAACTCAAAGTAGTCACTGCTCCTCCACATAGACAGCAGTCGGATGATGTGGCTTGGGCATCTGGTCAGGATGCCTCCAGGATGCCTCCTGGGAGAGGTTTTCCAGGCATGTCCATCTGGGAGGAGGCCATGAAGAAGACCTAGGACACGATGGAGAGACTATGTCTCTAGGCTGGCCTGGGAACACCTTGGGATTCCCCCAGAAGAGCTGGACCATATGGCTGGAGAGAAGCCTGGGCCTCTCTGCTCAAGTCACTGCCCCCCGCGACCCAACTTCAGACAAGCGGTGGAAGATGAATGGTTGGATGGACACAAAATTTTTAAAATATTTAATGTCTCTGAAAAATCAGTTATATCCATTTTTTTAGATAGTGCTTTTACAGTTGACAATTTAAGGGTTCCTTTTAGAAGGGGAAGAGATCGACTCTCTTGTTTTGGTTTAGATAATTTTCAGAGCAATAACAAAGCAAAGGAGTCAAAAGATAAAATGCCCCAAAAATTACACCAAATTAGAATTCTGACAAATTGCCTGGCTCCTCCACTCATTGACCAGCTGCATTGATTTGCCCTTCTGTTTCTTTGGAAACATTTCAATTGATATGAGGCACTAGATATGAAGGTTTGAGTTAATTTCTGGTGCATGTTTGTGCAAGACATGACATGACAAACAGATGGCTCTTCTGGTGTCAGATTTCTACCTTGACAGCACTTTGTACAAAGCACAATTTCATTATTACATGCACCGGAGGTTACTCGAGAAATGAAATAACAATCATCATTTGTCTTTTCAGCTTTCTGCATACATGATATTTAATTCCTGACTCTTTGCACCCCAGGAACACAGGTTAAATTTTCTATGAATGCGTGGATACAAATAATATGGGATATCTAAAGAGCTACCAGTTCCTCTTCTTGATCCTTTGTGCTTTATTGTAATTTTTATTGTCTTATTAGGGTTTATCCATCAATCCATCCATCATCTGCCTCTTATCCTGCACTCTGGGTCGCGATGATGCTGGATTCTATCCCAGCTATCATCGGGCGAGAGGCGGGGTACACCCTGGACTAGTTGCCAGTCAATTGCAGGGCCATATATAGAGACAGAAAATTAACCTGCTGGATTTTTTTGGACTCTGGAAGGAAACTGGAGAGCCCAGAGGAAAACCAAGCAGACACAGGGAGAACATGCAAACGCCACACAGAGGCTGTGAGGCTGAAGCGCTAACCACTGCGCCACCGTTGGCCCTTATTAGTGTTCAATAAAGTATAAATCCAGATCAAATATCTTTTTTGTTCCTTAGTGGTAAACTAAACACATTCTTGATTACAGGACCTTTATTGCTTTGAATTATACCTGTCACTTTGGGAGTGTATAACTGATGACTATTCAATGGCTCTGTTTGGTATCCATCAGCTACTGTTGTGCATGTCTATATATGTCGCCCTTTGATGGACTGGTAATTGGTCCAAGATTTACCCCACCTCATCCAATGACAGCTGGGATAGGCTCTAGTCCCTTCCCAACCCTGAGTACAGGATAATCGGTATAGATAATGAATGAATGAATGACTGTATATATTAATGAACACTGAAATGGCAGAAGAAATTCAGACCATTGAGTATCTTTCATATATATACTGAATTTGTCAGATTAAAATAATGTTAAAATAATAATTAAAAGCAAAATAAGGACAAAAAAATAGATTTCACTAATTACTGTCAGCTTTTATTTTTCATAGTCTTTGTATATTTTCCTCTAGTCCATAAACACCAAAGTAACAAAAAGAGAAGGAAAATACAGAAAATGTTCATGTCCTGATTTTAAACTATAAAGTATAGTGATAAAACTTCAAAATTTAAATGTGATGTTTTAAACCGGCTTCTGGTTGAGAAATCACAAAATCATTAAATTAATTAAAATACCCACTCTCTGAGTGCTATCACTCAAGACCATAAAACACTGTGGGAAAAATTTAATGACTGCAATCCCTCTGATTTAAATCAATTCTCTAAGGCTTACACATTTCCATCATTTCTGTGCAAACAAGTTTTAGCTTCAGCATTAAAGCATGTAATTAGAGCGACATTATGTGACAACAGAATTTGCCTAAATTAAATGAGCAGCAGATTCTTCTTCATGGTGAAAAGTACAACCATTTCTTTTTTTTCAGTTATTGCTCAGCTTGTAACTGGCTGATGGCTGTCAGTGAATAGCATAAACCATTCTCTGTTATGCCATAGCAGGTGAACCCCAGAGGTCTCATTAGAGAAGGGGTAGAGTTTTTATAGAATAAAGAGCACAGCTCCTTCAAGGGCCAGTGGGAATGTTCCAATACCAAATAAAATACTGGCAGCAATTAGATCGGCATCAAAAACTCAGAGCATTCAGCAAAGACTGGGCAGAGACCAGAGTGGCACAGAGAGGGACTTATCAGTGACAATTTCTGATGATCAGTCATTTAAATGCTCAGTTCCCTGTGTTTGGAATGTTGATCACAGAGGACATGTTATCAGATTGGTTTAACCGTGCATGCCACTTTCCCCCCCCAAAACTTCTGTCATTAAGTTAATAAAAAAATATTTTGCTCCAAGGATGATTAGCATACATCGGTGATAACAAAAATCATTAACTGTAGCCTCAATCAACTGCAAATAAACATAAACAGACCAAAGCTAGAAACAATTTAATCACTGATTAATATTAATTTTGTTTTCTTTGCAATCATTTAGACTTTAGCAAAACTTGTCATTCATGTTGAAAAGAGATTTATTAGTTCACCCCAAATCTCATTGTAATTAAATTGTTAATTTCACTTGTCCAAAATCTCAAAGTATCCAGTTTATAAAAATTACAAAGTTAACTGGGAAATATGAACATCAGACAGCTCAAAAATGTCAGCTGAGAATTAATTAATTGACTGATTAATGTCTTATTAATTGACTACTTAATGTGACTCGGTGCCTGCATGTTGGGTTTCAACCAAGTGGATAAGAGGGTAACCTCCCTCGCCTTATCGATCAGATTCCTTGGCACAGCCAGAGTGTTGAGGTGTGGTGACCTCATGACTGGGTCTCTGCTTTTTTAGGATGATGTGGTTTGGGTTTCTTTGGACTGTGATCACTAGCTGTCGCTGGAGCTGTTCTCTGCCAAATGTGAAAAGGTCAGGATGAGGATCAGCACCTCCAAATCCGAAGCCATAGTTCTCAGCCGGAAATGGGTGGAGTGCCCACTTCGGCTCGGAGAGGAGGTCCAGCCCCAAGTGGAGAAGTTCAGGTATCTCAGGGTCTCGAAGGGAAGGATGGAACAAGAGAGCGACAGGCGGATCAGTGCAGTGTCTGCAGTGATGTGGACTCTGCTGCGGTCTGTCCTGGTGAAGAAGCAGCCGAACCAAAAAGGCGAAGCTCTCAATTTACCAGTCGATCTACGTTCCTTCCCTCACCTACGGTCATGAGTTGTGAGTTGTCACCGAAAGAACAAGGTCCCGGATCCAAGCAGCTAAAATTAGTTTTCTCCGCAAGGGGTCCTGGCTCTCCCTAAGAGATAAGATGAGGTGAGGAGCTCACCCATCCGGGAGAGGCTTCAAGTAGAGTTGCTGCTCCTCCACGTGGAGAGGAGTCCAATAAGATGGCTCGGGCATCTGGTTAGGATGTCTCCTGGATGCCTCCCTGGTGAGGTGTTGTAGACATGTCCAACTGGGAGGAGGCCCTGGGGAAGACCCAGGACATGCTGGAGAGACTATATCTCTAGGCTGGCCTGGGAACGCCCAGGGTTCCCCTCAGAGGAGCTGCACCAAGTGCCAGGGAGAAAGAGAGATCTAGATCTCTCTCCTTCCGCTGCTATCCCCACGTTCCAGATAAGCGGTAGAAGATGGATGGATGGATTGATGGAATTATGAATGTATGACATAACTGTTTCAGGGTTTTACCAAGTACACTTTACAACTGAAGACAAAGAGTATATCAGGACCAAATCTGGATGTCCACCAGGGCTGAAATTGGGTTAAGATATCATGTCATAAAACATATCATGTAGATGCAAACTTGGGAGAGACAAAACATTTGCTGTCAGATTGCTGGACATTCAGCTTTTTTAGCAGAGGGAGACATCTTGTGGTTGCCTGTAAATTAAACGAACCTCTTGATACCTTGATAAGAAATGAAGCCACTAAATGTTCCTTGCGAATAATGCAAGGGAAGCAAGAATGGATTTTTAACCATTGAGGGACTTGTGCTACTGCCTCATATTAAATTTATCAAAAGGGAGAAATACCTGCATATATTTTGTGAGACCAAATTAAATAAATAAATCCCAGAGACCCATCTTATAATCCCTTTTCCTCATTTTTTAAAGTGTGTCCTTAAGCCGCTGCGGCATGTTTTCCAGATAAAACCTGGAAAAAAGCAAGACTGTGGTATTTACCTGCCTGACATAGACAGTAATTGCAAACATCTCTGACACAGCATATATACTGTATGTAGACCCTGACAGATTGAGTGCAAAAGCAGTTTATTCAATGATAAAAAGATGCCCTTGTGTGCACCTGCCATCTTTTCCACTTCTCCATTTCTAGGAGAATCCAAGTGAAACTGAAAACACCAGTATGCCATCACTCAAGCTCTCAGTCTGCATCCTGAAGTCACAGTTTGATAAACTCGCTTCTCAAAATTTTCTCCTTGGTAGATTCAATTGCGTTTTTCTGGCATGTTCTCATATGTTTGCTCAGCTGGAGGCATCTTTTATCAATGTACTTGTCTTTCTAAAACGCAGCAAGCACTTCTGAGAGGCCTGAGGGCACTAGCAGCCTTCCATTAAGAGTTAACCTGGGTCTGGTGAACAAATGACATCTGATCACTTGTGTAAATATCCGTATTTGAGGAAATGTCATTCTCACGCCCCAACCCACACTGAACTTTAAAGGCCCAAACTACTATGAACATTCAAGAGTAGAAATGCTTAAGAGCCTTGTTATAATTACACATGTACAGTCAACAAGAGTATTAAAATTGCAAAATGTTCAAGCATACATCATGCATCCCTTCTGGTGTCTGACTAATTATATGTTTCTGACTTCATCAATGTTTGAGCAGCATCTCCATGAAATTAAAAAGGTTTCATGATATTGAATAGACTGTCATGACCATCTCTACTGATGATTTGATTTGAACATTTATTTGATTTTGAAATAAATCCATTTGGTATCAGGATGATGTCAGTTTTACTATAGAGGGACATTCATTTGTTAGCTGAAAGACACAAATCTAATGTCAGAGGGGACATTGTGACATTAGATAGAAACAATATTAACTTAACAATGAGTCTAATTCAGTGTTAGTTATTGAATAGTTTGATTATAGCAATAGTTTAGCATTTAAGGCCTAGATTTAATATCAAAAATACGTCACAAAAAAGATTGACAGAGGTAAATTTCACCGACAAAACAGAAAGAATAAAATTAGATCTACTTCAAAAGTTGTGGAGTTTTTTTTTAGTTTGCAACACAACTTTTCAAAATTAGAATATAACATTATTCTGGTCAAAATCTTCTTTTGGCAACTGGACTTTCTTCACTTGAAGACATTTCAACCCCTCATCTGAGAGGCTTTTTCAGTTTTAATCACCTATGAGGAGTTTCCAAATATAACTGCCAGGGTTTTGGGTGGGTCTTGGTTATGGAAATGTAAGAGTTGATCGGCAGAAACTAGGTCTAAGGGGGTTTCAATGCTCATGGGGGTGTCGTTTGTTAGGGATAAAAGAGCAACTTTTGTGGGATTACCTGGATTGGAATGTGAAAAGGTGAAGCTAAACAAAGGAATGAAACCTGTTGGATCACATGAACTGAGGCTCATGTGGCAGTTACCAGGGGCTGGTTCTGATGGAGAATCTTTCCTAGTTGTTTGGAGGGTGCAGATGGGCCTGGTCGGTGTGTGCAAGTCCGTTTTGGTATTGATCGAAGTATGCCGTGCAGATGTTGTTTGGTCTCTCCAATGTAGACGCCATCACAATCTTCAGTGCAAGTGACAGAATACACCACATTCTCGATCTAATGCCTGGGTGTTTTGTCCTTGGGGTGCTCCAGTTATGTTCTCAGGGTGTTGAGGGGTTTGTAATGTACCGGTATATGGTATTTGTCGAACATCCTTTGATTTGTGCGAGAGTTAGAAAAGACAGCCAGGAGACGCGGAGGCAACAGGAACCACCTGAGCTTCAACCTATGACAACATCCCCTGATAAGGGACAAAGAGCAGAAGGCATCCTTCGGAGAACCGAACGAAAGCTTCGAAATGAAAGGACAAGACAGATGTCTTGGAAACCAAACTCACACAGATAAGGGAAGAAACAACATCACTTCTCCCTGATTTGGTCATGAAGGAAGTTAACAGGTTTTGCAGAAAAGGCACAGACAGCTCAACACAACATTAGCAAGGTAGGGAGATCTGCTCCCTCCAGACGATACTAAAAAGGACTCATTCCAACACAACCCTTACATGGAACAGAAACAACACCACCACCAACAGCAACAACAAGAACTGGGTGAGGAACGTATCCAGCTGCCAACTAAATCCTGACGAGGTTGGGGTCCTGTCTAAGGGTCTAAATTTGGCAGTCCCCCCAGTTTGGATCCCAACAGTAGAAC
Source organism: Fistularia tabacaria (assembly GCA_901007705.1). Classification (NCBI taxonomy): domain Eukaryota; kingdom Metazoa; phylum Chordata; class Actinopteri; order Syngnathiformes; family Fistulariidae; genus Fistularia; species Fistularia tabacaria. Next base: position 340,645 of record CAAKHD010013673.1, on the reverse strand, counting down.
TCATCACTGCAACAACCACATCTCCAATACAGAAGCTGAGCAAATCTGACTTAAGGTCTCAGCAGCACTCCCCAGTGCCAAATCACCCCCGTCCAATCTGACACCTGGAGAGAAGACGGCACTCTCCTCACTCCAGAAGGTCGAGAGCATCACCATCCTCCCAGCCGACAAAGGTGTACAGAAGTTCTGGATAAAAAGGATTACCAAGCAAAGATGGACAATCTCCACATGGACACAACAACGTATGAAATCAGCTGTCAACGGCATCTAGAAAAGAATGCAGCCATAGACAAACTGCTTTATTATCGACTAGGAGAAACTATGCCTTGCATAGGAGTGAGCTCCTATCAGAACCATTGTCAGCAGCATCAACTCCGGCACACACAGCATCGCACGTCAAAGATTTTGTCACCTTTGGTTGGCAACACCACACACCATATCCAGAATTCACAGGAGTTTGCCAGTAAGGTCAAGCATATCAGGCTGGGCCCGGATGAAACCATGGTGTCAGTCGATGTAACCTAACTGTTCACATGTATCCCCACATCGGATGTGATCACAGAAGTGAGGGAACACCTCGTTAAGGACAACACTTTAATAAACAGAACAAAGCTCACCACGGATCACATCTGCACCCTACTAGACCTTTGTCTCCAGACCACCTATTTCCAGTTGAACGGCGGTTTCAATCGGCAGAAACATGGATGCGCCTTGGGCTCGCCTGTATCCCCCATAGTGGCGAAGTTATACATGGAGGAGGTTGAGAGCAAGCCTCTCGCTTCATTCAACACCAAGCCACTGGTTCAGGTGTGTAAACGACACATGGGTCAAGATCAAGAAGAATGAGGTAAGAGGATTCACCACTCACCTCAACATGATCAAGACCCACATTCAAATACATAAGGGAGGACGTCACTGCTGTCCAACTCCCTTTCATGGACTGCTGAGTTCACATCCAACAGGACAGACGCCCAAATTTCAAGATTTACAGGAAAGCAACGCACTCCGACTAGTTTTTACTTTTTGACTCACACCAACCCCTTGAGCACAAACTGGGGGTTATCAGAACTCTACACCACCAAGCCAAGAACATCCCATCAACTGCCGAAGGCAGCAAGACTGAGGTACAACACATTAGGAAAGCCCTGAGGTCCGGTGGCTACCCAACCCACCAAATCAGAAACCACCAGACCCAGGAACATATAACAAAAGGAAGACAACAACAAATCAAAGAACAATGCCATATCATATGTTGCTGGTGTTTTAGAGAAACTCCAAAAGGTGTACAACAAACAACAAAGAATGTGGTGTATGCTGTCACTTGCACTGAGGATTGTGATGACGTCTACATTGGAGAGACCAAACAACCTCTGCCCAAACAGATGGCCCATCACAGGAGAGGCACCACTTCAGGACAGGACTCGGCGGTCCACCTATACCTGGAAGACAAGGGCCATTGTTGCCACTACAAGAAGATTTTGACAAGAATTAAACATGACCTGGATGACTGAGAACCTAAACAGACATAACAGATTATTAAAAAGATCTGGCATTACTTCATAAACTGGATGACCTGCATTAGGGATCCTGATGTCATCAACTAGATTTAGCATAAAATCAGAAGAAAAACTATGTTATCTGGTATCTGCTTGTGAAATAAAGTTATACTGGTAAGTCTGTGTAAAGTGAATGGAATGCTGCACAAGATGAATTTGTCGCCCTAAAAATGCATTCACCTTGTCTTCCTGTATGTGGTGCTGCAGGAATCTCAGTTTCCCCGAAATGAAATAGTGATACAATACTTTGTGCAAGGCATCACTTTTATTAACCATGTGAGCAGGATATGGATCCCAGAAGCCATTAGTTGCAACAAAAGGTAATGTAAGAACAAAAGGACTTGTAACGTGAAACCATTAGTCATATTTGACTCACTGGAATAATATTTAATATCACAGATGTCACCAAATCTTTAGATAACAAACCATCCAAAAGGTTTCCTGACATTTTGGTTTTATCATCATCAAACAAGCTGTCACCTGGCACCTTTAACATCAGCCTATGGTCGCTTCTGCCCCTACTTCTGCAAGGCTGGAAAAATCGGGTGCAGGGTCTTTCAGCCATAAATTCCTTCACTACTCTTCAGTGGAATTGATCAGACTGCCAATAGTGCACATACAGTAACAGTGGATCCCACGTGAGCAATGGAACACACGCGTTTACTCTCTAGCCTTCTATTTGTGCTTGACATTTCAGATTTGTGCGTTTCATTGTTTGCTGAATGGAGCTGTATTTCATGTCTGCCTCCCTTTTCATGCTCCAAGCGGCATAGTAATTTTGTTCTCCTTTAGACACCTCTGGCCTTAATCTCTTCTAAGGCTTCCAGTTGTACATCACATTGCTGGCATGGCTCCAGCGCAAGCTGACTCACAATGATGGTGTCATCTTGAGCCCTGTCCCAGTCCCACCTCAATCTTAAACCAGCATTCCTGTCCACTGTTTACCTCTTTTTTGTCTCTTCTCTTTGTCAGCTGTAATTCTTATTTTTCCCTATCTCTCTTAAAAGCTAGAACTCATGAATTTTGCAATCTTATGGACACCATATCGTCTACCTTGACTTATTCAAACTGAATCATCAGGTTGATCTGCTATGTGCAAACAGTCCTCCAGAAAGCTAAAATGGACCACAGTTTAATGTAAGATAGGAACTTTCTTCGATTTCATCATTAGAGACAAAATGACACAGCTATACAAAGTACAATAAAAAAAATTCAATGTCAGAGGTAAAAAAGAAAATAATTCTTTGAGGCAGCTATGTGATTATATATATAATCACGTGATTACTCCCCAGCATGTACATTGCATCCATCCAGCATATGAACATTAGGAGATGCTTTACTTGGTCAGAGATAATTTTGAGGTTTTAATTCAGAGTAACAGACAGGATGGATTGCAGTGCTGGTGCTTTTGAGTATTAATAAGGCAATCAATCAACCACAGGTTCACCGACAGTCTGTACGGCAAGATGAAGCCATATGATCTAGTCGGATTATGGAATGAAGGCTTAACTCAGAATGCCATCTAACTGAATGTTAAATACGAAAAACACTTTCTTTGAAATAGAATGACGTACATCATTCAGAAAATATCATAAAAAATAGAGACAGCACATGCAAATTAAAATCAGACAGTAGCCAAAAATTATTTCAGAGTTAATCCCAACTGTTTACTCAAGGCAAAAATGAAGATCATATTCCTATTTAGATCTCTATTGACACATTTCCAGACGTCAATTCTGTTGTCCTTTCAATATTGGACACTGGTTCACCTCTAGTGAATTGTCTCCTTCCCCTGAAATATTTCATTTCGTTATGCACTGGAAATAAATGAACTTCCTCGTAGATTTCTCAACACTAATGCACCCATAATACCTTGTTCATTAGTCTAAAAATCTGTGAATGCAGTCTATAGTTTCTGTCTGTTGTTTCTTTAAATTTGACAAGAAAGCAGATTCAGGAATGCACACAAAGAGTCATTTTGCCTAAATAGATAATATAACAAGACACAACATGATGCAGGTAATACATTATATCCTGAAAGAGAAAAGACAATGGCATTTTCTGGGCAAAGAAAGCAAAAGTTGCAACAGCAAAATGCTCAATATTGAAATTGAAGGGAATGGAAAATGTTTGAGCAGACATTGTATGCATTTATTTTCACTGCTGTTTCAAGCCAGTTTTCAAACGTGGTCAGGACCTTTCACGAATCATCTGATGTTGATGAAGTATATAATGGCACATTACAATTCCATCACGTCTCATCTTTTGCAAGAGGACTTGCCTCTGAGCCTCCCACAGTCGGATCAGCAAGCCGAGGAGAGGGAGTTGAGGCAGCTCCATGAATCTTTAATTAGTCCCCTCTATACTTAGGCCATTAGAGCATCTCCAGTTTCTGAAACTGAGCTGAAATTTGCCCTTTGTATGAGTGGATGTGAAAAGTCAAGGTCACCAGCTTGACCAAAACAATATCAAAATCTGTCTTCCTAAGATTACATGTGAAATATCTTTTTTTTTTAACTCAAATTGTGTGCACTGTTTTCATGACACTGATTTAGTGTAATGTTCTGTGTACAGCATATATTTTATGTAATAAACACCAAACCCATTATAAATATAAGTCCATTGTCTAATACTAAATTACATTAAGGGCACAGTAAGACCTATGAGTAAATCATACAGTAATGGTGTACGAGTCCCATCTTGATACTTGGCTTTTCGTCACTCAAATCAATGACCCATTTCATCGAAATACAATCCTTCCTGTCTTTGCAGCATGACGATGAAGTTTCATTCAAATCCTGCTGACATGGTGAAATCTCTTTGGTTGAGGCTGGAAAACTGAAAGGAACAGTGGCTTTAACAGCTGTGAAAGCTCAGATTTTTAGAAAACTACCTTGCATTATGATAATGAAAGGGAGTGTGAATTTGAGGTGAGACAAAACAGTACACCATTTGGTTTTGTTGCTCCATAATGTTTCCAGTATTTACATAGAAAAATAAGAACGTATTATAAATACTACTGGTCATGACAGCATATGTTTGTTTCATAATGTATGATGTCAGCAGAGTGTTCCAGAACCATATGGCACTTCCATTGCCACATCTTTCTCTGAACATTTAAGTAAAGAATTGTTATTTCTCCTCAAAGAAAACTGCATTAATTGGTCACAAAATGACAATTAGAGCGTTGTATAAAACCCAGTCTCTCTCGAAGGCTGTTGCTTTTTTTACAGCTCATATAAAACTATGGTTTTGCATTGGTTAATTTGTAGTGATCCATCCCTTTTTCCAGTCCGTTTGTGCATGGCTTATTGTCAACCCAGTTTTATTTCAGCAGGTATTAAAAAAAGAAAAATGATTGATCAACTCACAGTTGCTGTTATTACTGCCAAAGGCTTTTGCTTACATCAAAATATGCATTTCTCCTCAAATTTAAGACTTGAGATAAACATGACTCCTGATGAATAATTTATACATTTACACACTTCCTGCTTACTTACATCGAAATATTTGAGAAAACCAATTCAAGGCCCACTGTATAGGGATTGCATGTTGTGGTCTAGTTGCAGTTTATATCCGGTTGCCCGACTAAGAAATCCATACTCACTGTGGTAAAGTTCTCTGGACCACAGTCTTTGCCTCTGTATTTGCAGTCAAGCAGCATTTCCTCTATGTTGTGGCTAGTCCTTTGCACAAACTCGAGCATGTTAAAGGTCTTGCTAGGCAAGAACTTGTCGTTGTCTTTGGGTTTCCCTAAAGCTGCCATGAAGTCATCAAAGTCCCCTTGCTCCACACCAAGGAGCCCCGCCATCCAAAAGATGTCATTCCAGCCAATCTGGGACTTTCGAAAACTGTTGTAGTTGCAAAGGGTGATGGCGGGGAAGGGCATGACGGGACTGTCCATTTCATCTAGGATGGTGACATGGGGGTATTGGTAGTACTCAATCACACGGTCGGCCACTTGGTAGAGGAAGATAGAGAGGGATGAGCTGAATGCGGCAGCCCAAAGTAATCGTCGAATAGTAACCCCGCCAGGCAGGAAGATGTGGCTCAGGCCATGGAGGGTACAGTTGGCCCCAAACACCGTGATGTCCGATGGTGGACGAGGTTTATCCTCCTCTGATGTTCCCATTTTCTCCAAAAATATCCCAAGTAGACTACGTCCTGAATAAGGTCCTTTCGTGGAGGTGTCCTACCAAATACTGGCACTAGCTGAGAGATTCACACAGAATAAATATACAAGGGAAGCCGGACAAGGTTGGCTCTGGTTTCCTCTTCATGCCCAAGGGAAAGGAAGTGGTTGGATATCTGGAGCTGGGAAGGAGCAATGGACTATGTTATCAGCCAATCCATAATGAGGTCTTGCTGGGCACATCGAATTTTTAGAGATCCAGTTTCAATCTGGAAGTAAGACCTGATACTGTAGAAGGCAGCGATTGATGCATCAGTAGAAAAAGATGAACCAAAGAATAATTGGGTAATCAAAATAAAAGATGACACATAAAGTAGACTATAACAAACAACAGCTCATCAAACATTACATATAATACCAAGTGCTTATAAAAGGGAAAAACAAGATGTAATTAGGTGGTTTGATTCATGAAAAAAATAGTATATTGCAAATAGTGACAGGATTCAATTGCACACTTTTGATCGTATTAATTCGATCACATTCTTATGCATAAGCACAAGAAAAGTCAATATCAGATGAAAATTGCGTAAGCAGTCAAAGCTTCAATGTCTGATCGGTTACATTTTCAGTCCGCATGATCTTTTATTCTTCTTTTATTTTCTCATCATGGAATTTGTAACAGCATCAGTTATTGATGCATCCTCTCCAAGCATTCAACCTCATAGTAATCCAGTCCTTTCTAACAACGATCAACGTCATTCTGATTTGAGCTGCCCAGAAATACTTTGTTTGAAGACTGATGTTTGTTTGCCATTTGATATGTGGGGCATAGATTTCAGGCATGCTTTTAATTGCATCTCCTCTATGCCTCAGCTTTCATTAGAACCCCCTAAATTGTGTCTCCTTCATTTACACCTCTTCCATTTTGATTTCATTACTTACATCAACTTCGCATCTATTTCCCACCTTCGATCCATCCATCCTACCGTCAATTCTCTGCACACCTCGGTCAGCACAATTCACAGTGTGTGTGTCGAGACCCAAAATTCATACGGATGGGGTATCAAATATATATGGAAAATCGATAACTGAATTTCAACAGCTGTGTCTATCTTGCATTTTATCTTTTTTTAATTAGACCTATAAGTAGAATACCATCAGAATTGCATGTAAACTCTTAAACTGATATTCCTTCAGTTTTAAAGTTGCTCTTCCACAGAAACCTAATCTGCAATTTACATATCCAGTAGACATTGGGTGAGCACTTCTATCTACCTGATGTGAAATTATTGACTCACCTTCTGGCTGTGTCTGTCTCTAAACTCCTGAGAGAAATATCAGGCTCTACAGCAGTGCAATGCCCCTTTTGTTTTAAAAAATAAGCCCCTAAATAATGGTTTTGTTTTGTTTTTCATTTTGAGGCTAGCCACGAGGTGCGGATCACTTTGCCAAAACGATGCATCATGAAAAACTACAAATTAGCGAAACCGGGTATGTCATGAGTAATTATATCATTGTCTCGCTGGCTGTTGTCTTAGTGGATGGCAGGTTGATGTTATAGTCATCTATTGCCCACGCACTTTGGCCCAGTTCAATCTAAATTCATCCACTACCCAACCCGTAACCATAGCAACATTAAGGAGCACAGCTGCCAAAGCTTTAGACTTGTTATCTATTCCAGGAAAAGCAGCTGAGTTTATTCTTTTTGTCAATTTAAAAATCTAAAGACCAGGAAGCAAAGCAATCAATGGCTCATTTTAATGTTTTTTTTGATTAAATATTTAACTCACTTCCAAATCTAAGAAAAGCTTGATATGGTTGGAGACAGACAGACAGACAGACAGACAGACAGACAGACAGACAGACAGACAGACAGACAGACAGACAGACAGACAGACAGACAGACAGATATATATATATATAGATAGATAGATCAAACTAAAATGTTGAAAGGCGGATGCACCTCTTATTTTACAGGCTCCCTAATGACTAACTCAGAATCACTTCCCAAATGTAACATACCATCAAATTTATAAAAAACAAATATACGCAAATATTTGCAGCCACATATACTGTAGTTCAAACGTTTCAGAAGTGACAGCATCCAAAATGACAATGAGAAGAAATGAATGATTTAGACTGGCAATCTGTGTAAGCTGACTGACAGGACAGTCAGTCAGACAATGCCAGACATCACTATGACACATCACAACTGCAGAAGTTGAGACGGAGAGAGAAATACAGTGGGCGAGGTGGTTCTTGATTCAAGTGAAAAATCATTCACAAGCTCTACATCCAGCTCTCAATAGATTCCTCACTTGTGTCCTTCAAGTGCATTCTATGGTTCTCTCTGTCCTGTTTTACACATGAGCCATCAAAGCAGCGTACTTAGGCATTAGGAGGAGGTGTATGAGAAAGCATATGTTGGAATCCAAAACATATATACATATACAGATATTCCCTGCCAACTTATACACACACACACACACACACACACACACACACACACACACACACACACACACACACACACACACACACACACACACACACACACACACACACACACACACACACACACAATCTATTTGAATTCATGTGTCTAAAGCAGAGCTGGCTGGCCCATAGGCATTAAAGGCAAATGCAAAGGGTGCCACAAACGCCTTTGGTGTAATTATATTAAAACTCCTCTTTGTATGGGGAATGGCAAATTTATAGATGACATTTTTTTTAACATTGTAATTTATTCACTTTTTTACAGGATTTTTATTTTGTGGTAAGGGTATTTATGCTGTGTGAATTTATTTATTAAATTATTGTTATTATATGATTAAGCATGCAAATTGGGTGACATGTTATCTTTCAAATCATAGACAATGGTAAAAACAATGCTATTCGATTTTCGGCGGCATATGAAACCTCACCTAGGGTGCCACATTGGGTAGGACTGGCTCTGCACTAAGGTTATAATAGCACTAAGGTTATAATAGCACTGAACACAATGAAGAACTCACTGTTTATTTTCAATACAAGATAGTGTTGATAAGTCAGAGACTATAGGTAAGATAACGCCCCAAAATGTGAAAAATGTTAATCATTTATTTAGATTTGAATGTATAAGACTCCTGAGTCCAAGGTACTTTTATCAATATCAAAAGCATCAGATAAATTCAAGGAATTGCTGGTGTTGTGATGTTTGTGAAAAAACATTGAATGATCTATGTGGGCACATTGTGCTATCCTCTGTGTAAAACCTTTTGTTTTCTTTTTCCACATGCACTGGTTTGTGCGAAGCGTACAGTTTGTGAGAGGCCAGTCATAACCCTGCTGTGAGAGAATGATTTCATTGTAAAATGTAGCTTATCTTTCTTCAACTACTGCAAAAGAGGAAATAGTAGAAGCACATTTCTGTAATGGTACAAATGTCACCCATATTTATCCTGTGTGTTTGTGTGTGGGGGAGAAATTTCAACCTAAATCAACCCAAACCTAGACTAAATCTGGGTGTTTCCATCCATCTTCTGCTGCTTATCAGGGGTCTGGTCGTGAGGGCAACAAGCGGAGAGGCCCAGACTTCCTAGTCTCCAGCCTCTTGGTCCAGCACTTCCGGGAGGATCCCTAGGTGTTCTACTGAGATCATTGTCCAATTTAGTCAACAGAACCACATCATCTGTAGCTGAGACCCTAACCTTGGCCACCGAACCCGATCCCCTCAACACCCAGACTGCACCTAGAAATTCTGTCCATAAAAGTTATGAATAGAATCTGTGAAAAAGGGAAGCCCTGGCGGAGTCCAACCCTCACCGGAAACAAATCAGACTTACAATGGGCAATTACGATCAGGCTCTGACACCCAGAACTAGGATAGTCCACCCCAAAGTCCCTCGACTCATTGGAAGGGGTGTCATTGGGATTGAGGAGGCCTTGGAAGTAATCCTTCCACCGATCCACAACATCTCGAGTTGTTGTCAGCACCACCGCAATCTCCACCGTACACTGGGTTGACAGTGGACTGCTCTGCCTCTTGAGCTGCTGGACGATGGACCAGAATCTCCTCGGAACCCACTGGAAGTTGTTGCAAGGCCTCACCAAACTCCTCCCATGCCCGAGTTTTTCCCTGGGCAACCACCACACCTCCATGTCGCTTGGCCTGCCAGTACCTGCCAGCTGCCTCCTGAGCCCCACAGGCCGGAGAGGCTCAGTAGGACTCCTTCTTCAGTTTGATGGCATCATTTGCTTCAAGGGTCCACCCGCAAATTTGAGGGTTATCAACAGGCACCGACAACCTTACAGCCATACCTCTGGTTTACTGCCATGACAATGGAGGCATGGAACATGGTCCACTTGAATAAGAAACTCTGCCAGAGGTGGGAGATGAAACTCTCTCTGACAGGGGACTCTGCCAGATATTCAAACAGACCCTCACAATATGTTTTGCCAGCTCACCACCAGGTGGTGATCAGTTGATGCCCTTCCCTTCACCCAAGCATCCAGAACATGCAGCCTCAAGTCAGATGACATGACCACAAAGTCAATCATTGAACTGCGGCCTAAGGTGTGTCGGTGCCAGATGCACATTTGCATGGACAGTCCACTACGAGCACAGCAGTAAAACAACACCACTCGAGTTCATGTCGAGGGGACTGCTCCCAATCACACCTTTCCAAGTCCCACTGTCGCTGCCGAAATGAATGTTTGAAGGCTCTGAGTGAGAGGAGGGAGTCCCCGACAGGAGCGCTCTCTAGCAGCCCCTCTAGGGACTCCAAAAAGGGTGGGTAGACTGAACTACTGTTGGATGCATAGGCACACAAAACAGACAGGACCCGTCCCCCAACCCAAAGGCGGAGGGAGGCTACCCTCTCATCCATCGGGTTGAACCTCAGCATACAGGCACTGAGTGGGAAATCATTATGTCCACATTGGCCTGCCACCTCTCACTGGGGGCAAGTCCAGAGAAGAAAAGAATCGAACCCCTCTCAAGAGGATTCTTAAGATTGGAATAATAATAACAAATGCAGCCTTTTACTACTCATTTTCTTATTTACTTTGTTCTCATTTGAGTGACGAAGGCTCATCAAAGTCTTCCATCTCTGTCTCTACCATTAAGGATTTGGGGGGGTTAAGGAGTTCCTAAAAGACTGATCCACCTCACCTCACAACCCATGTGGTGATCAGACTCTTAATTTGAGTTTCCATGATATAGAACTGCAGATCTGTTGCCACAACTGAAAAAAAGCGTCATTGATATTTGGTCAAAAGCATTTTTGTCCCAGATACAATTTTGAACAACCTTCCGCTCAAATATGGCCAATCCATGCTTTGCACAGTAATCCACGAGCAAAACGCTATTTGGATTTAGATGGAGCCGTTCCACTCAATGAACCCCCCCCCCCCCCCCCCCCCCCCCCCCCCTCTCTCCTCCCCCCCCCTTCTTTTTTTCTTTCTCGTAATACTGGTTTTT
>CAAKHD010013673.1:316348-329476 GCA_901007705.1 Fistularia tabacaria | reverse complement strand
CCCCGCAACAGCACCCCCCCCCCCCCCCCCCAAGTATTTCTGTTACTGCCCACATGTGTGTTAAATCTTCTGGCAGAACTATGGGTTTTTTAAATTATGAATCACTACAAGGTAACAATTCAAGAATTGTATTACCGATTTCTTCCAAAATTTTACTACCAAAACTTCATGCTTAAATCAAATATCAAAAATTGAAGTGATTTCCAAATAAACTATTGCCTCTCATGAGACTCTCATTAGATTAGTGACTCTCCTGACTTGGGAACCCCTGAATAAATAAAGTTTGAGAACTAAAGTACTGCCTCCGGAAAGAGTCTGGAAATATTAGAGGACACATCAAGTCACAAAAACTTCACTCCATTACTTTCACTCACCTCATGCAAAAAATTGCGTTTTATGTATTTTCCAACTCAAATCACAAGGAATGAGCAAAGTTTGAAAGTGCTGAGATGACATTAACGTAATGACGCATTTCACATCAATGATCCTTTCTGAGATGATGATGAATGAGTATGCAAATAAACTCATTAAATTGCGGGGTATAGAGCAAGGATGCTCAGATTCGTTTGAAGATGGTTTAAACCCCAGATTCCCAAAACTTCAGCTTCAAGTACTGTAAGTGTTAATTTCTTTCATCACCAAAGACAAGTCTCTAAATGCAGAATAACGTTGAGTGGCAAAGGTTCACTCTTGTAAAAAATAAAAAGCCTCAAATTTCCTTACAGTTTCTCCTGCTCTGAGACATCAATTTCTCCCGTGGGATCGGCAAAGAGCTACCTACTTGCATACTAAAACAACAAAGCTAGAATGTTTCACACAAAGTTTCATTCTTAAATCTACATTTCACATTTAATCACTTTTGGCTAACTTTCTTTTATTAAACAGAGGGGACATAACCTTTTTGGAGTATTGTAAACTCTTGCTTCTTGTTTAATGGTGTAGAGGGAAATAAATCCCCTCAGAGACAGGATGCACTTTTATGACATGAAAGTCATGTTTATTGTGTTATACTTCAATTTTTCATGCGACTGGCTGAGACTGAAATCAAATACAGCGCTGGACAACAATTTGCTCTAATACAAAATATGGAAAGGACATTCCGTTACAAAATTAATAAAAAGAAAAAAATCCTATATAAAGGCATAAGAACAACAGAACATATATTCACATTGTTGCTGGGGCTTGGTCTGGGTTTTTTTTGTTTCAGTTTTGTGCTTCGTAGTTACTGCAGAAACCCTCCCTGGTTTGATTCAATGCCTAATTCCATGCTGACAGTTATTCATCATGCACAAGCAGACTTAGTACCGCTGCCAACGTAATCACACTGAGTATAAAAGGCAGAAGCGCCTCATGGTGGGTACATCAAAGGACCTTTCGAAAAATTAATTTCTGTCCATCTAAGACAGCAATTAGCTGCAAAAACAGTTGAGGGGAATAGAGAGGTAACGTTTTATATCATCCATTTAAAAGAGACATTTGGAAAAACTACTCATGAGAAGAAAATCTTATCCAAAATGAAAGTCACATATCATCTATGTCTCAGCAGATTGACACAAGTCTGAATCTTGAACTCTTTAGAGAGTTATAAGCATTACTTTGCAGGTGTAACTTCCTGTTTTGAAAGCATCCCGCTTATTAATTACTGCAAAAAAAGTATAGAATTTCTGACAACTTAGGTTGTCAACAAGGTCATCAATGACATATTATCTGCAGAAAGTCTAACTATTTTCCAAAGTTGTGGTTTGCAATTTCACGAGGAGATTAACATTTGAAGGCGATAGCCGACTGACACCTTCACCTCCAAAAGTTTATGTAAAGACCAAGTATAAGAAGGATCAATTCTCAAAATTTCTACTCAGTCATATAAAAGCTTTGACGCCTGAACTGTATTTACGTTTCACTGTTTTTGGTACCTTGAATGACATTTCTGTTGAAGCGCACTTTTTCAGAAGCCTTCAATGGAAAACTATATTCTCTAAATCAGGTCTTGCTTAAATACAAGTCATATATTAATGTTTGAGCTCGGACCCAAAGTAAGGGGTACAAGAAAATCAGACTGTGACTAGTTATAAAACATCTATGTTGTTCACAAGTTTCAATATGAGGCTCTTGACAAATTAATTAATAAGCATATTGGCTTTCTTCTCTTTAAATTTGTTAGAAGACCCACATAACTTAATTCCACTCAAGGTCACAAACCATGTGTAAACTCTGTTTCCCTCCCAATCCAAGGACTGTGTTTTCCAAGGGTGTCTGGCACATGTGATGTACTGCATCTGCAGTTCTCTTCTTCTTTAATTTTTATTTTTTCCATTGTAAATCATTGTGACTGAACCATGCCCAAAATGTTTATTCAAAAGGAGTGTCAGCAGTAACTCATCTACAAGTGTGCTTGAGGACTACACACCTCTGCCAAAGTCTTTTAAAGATGTCCTGTGACATGAATGAAAATTAATCAAACATTTAATGGGCTTCTCCTTAAATCCTGTGACAATCTTTAGCCGAGTTTCATTAAACTTTATTTTAATTGATTGTTGTTTTTTTTTTGCATGATTCTTTCATTTTGACAGCTTGATAAACAAACAATCCAATATATTTGGCTGAAATCTTCAGTGGAGGTAATCAGCAATTAATTACAGATCTCAAGATGCATGAGCCCACAACAATAATCTACTGTCGGCTTGTTTAAAAAGGGGAAAAAAAACATCTTCCACTCAGTTTGCAGTAAAAGTAACATGCAAATATGTCATTAGGTTATAAGTGTATGCGCCTTCTACTGTATTTGTGTATGCATGTTGTACATGTACAGTGATAATGATAGTATTTCTGTGCATCGAATTGTTTTCTAGAGACCAAACTGCCCATCTTTAGGCATTCACATCCCAAAGTAATAATTTGGGTTGTATCTATGAAATAAGGCAAGCACAGGCGCAGGTACTGATTATTTTTATCTGTAAACTACAGACATGCTGAACTGTTATGTTTGTTGTTATGCTGATAAATTGAATCCATTCAATCATTTCACCCTTTTCCTCAATACTGATTCGTCTGATGATTTTGCCAATATGCCAATATGAACAGTTTTAGAAAAAGCAGAAACTGTTCAGAGAAATAGAATGTATGCACATCAACATTATTATGTCCTCCCTGCATGCCCCGGCAATGAACTGCTGTCAGATAAGCGGATAAGCTGTGCCAATTGTAAAGCAGGCACAGGACAGATCTTGTCATTAAATTTGGGGGAAAAAACAACAAAAAAAAACTGTTTCATCTTGATATTTATTCTAGGTTGCATATTTGCATTAATACTACGATATTATTTTTCTCAGACTATACGACAAAAACCTATTATACAGAGTTTTTGGAATCTCTATCAAATTCTGGAGAGAATTTCATTGTTGTGGTTGCTGTCTGAGTTGAGATGTCTGGATTATTAAACAGAGAAACAAAACAGAAGGACTGTTGGGGGTCTAGCAGCCAGGGAATTTTTCCCTGGCCCTTTCTACCATCTCCTCCCTTAGGGACGTTGGCAGGAAGTCCATGGGAGGCATTGCTGTCATTGTTGTTGCGTTGCTCCTTAGCTATAAAAGCTGCTGAGGGCAGTCAGTCAAATCAGTCTTTCCTTCCCACTAGTACTTAGCTTGCTGTTTTGGGTGGGCTTGGACTTGTTTATTTCTTCTGTATTTTCCAAAACATCTCCGACTAGGTGAGTGCTTGGAGAAAACAAATACAGACAAGACAAAAAATTTCTCTTGGCAATATAGTATGCAGATATTATTAGCTCCGTAAACAATTATCATTCTGATATATAATTGCTTTGGATAGAGTGTCGTATTAGAACATTTACAACCACTGAGATAAATCAAGTCTGGTTTGGGTTAGGGAAATATTGTCTTGGGTTTAAGTTTGGATTACTAAATTCTCTAGCAGTCTATCATCTTCCTCTACTGAAACAGTTGGAGTTGTGAGATGACTGAAAGAAAATAGTACCGTTTGAACCTACTCAAAAAAGTTGAGTGGGTTATTGTATGAAAAGATATGTTGCTACTTCATCCATTTATTAAAATCGAACATCCGACTGTGAAGACATTTCTACTGATGCTGTGCGCTCATACTGTGCTCTGCAGTTTTGTTAGGGAAGTAGTTCTGGCTATATACTTCCTGAGAAAAATGATTATTTCTTGTACTTTCACATTGTTATGTTGTGAAGGCAGTCACGCAATGCACAGGTCTTTGTATAAGGTGATTTTAGTGATCAGTGACTTTTAATGTTTGTGGCTTACAATTTTACGTGTATTTATTATGTTGTGTTAAATAGCAAGAGGAGATTTCTAGATCAGTATTGCTTGCACAGAAAGGAGAATTTAGTCCGTATTAGTGTCTCAATATATGGAAGTTCCCTAAAGGTTTTCATGGTCCTTCAAGGAAATACTTCTCAAAGTACAGATTACCGGTTAAAAAAAAACCTAGAAAACAACCTTTCTATGGTGTTTTTTTTTTCAATCATCATAACCTGCATTGGTTTCCCTGTGCAGGTTGTGCTGTTCCCTGTGCTGTTCCCAAGTGCAGGGCTGGATCACAGGGAAATACAAGGATTCCCTTTAATTTCAAAACCTGCAGAGGATTTTAAACTCCCGTTTTAACCTTTTCAGACATTAGTTTATGTAAAGTGCAAATTAAAATGACATGCCTATCCATATATTGTACATTCTACTGTTGCATAATTCCATGTTTAAACTTGTATTAAATAAATCCTGAAACAGAGCTGTAGAGCAAGTGGAGCAAGGAACAATTATGACATAAGGTGAAAAGTGTTTTTTTTTTTTTTTTTTTAATGTATTTGTTAGACAATTTTCTGTTACCATCCTATTGTTTGAAGATTTCCCTGTACTTTTCCACTCCTCTCTGAGACACACTCCCATTGATGCTCTCAACCCCATTAAATCATCCCAAGGTCCTGCAATGAACTTGGAGATGGGTACCTCCTGACACTGGTTTTGATGAGAGGTGCCGTTCCACATTCCTTTCCTTATATGTATAACACCTATTATCGATGGACAGCTCTGTACTTCTCAATGCATGTCTTGTTCACTCTTTGTATGAAGGGGGCTCACTATAACCAATAAATCGGAGTCCTGCAGAAAGAAAAGCAGAGACAGTCTCTGTCTCTGTATCTCTCTGTTCCCCGTAGCTACAAACAAACCTCTGATACAATATGGCTCATCCACCATTGTCGAGGAGATCCGGACCCTAGCCTTGGACTGAGAGGACAAGGAGGGCCAACCCTGGTTCCTGGGGGTCGCCACCACTATCTCACCTCAAGACCATCCTCAACAATATTGAGCTTTGAATTTCAAATCAATGACAACAGAAGCCAGCTCTGTGATCAGTGACTTTCTCAGTGATCTATCCTAATATTAACAACTATAAGAAGACTGACCATTATTCTAGTAAAATAAGCAATATTCCTTGAACCCTCTGTGCTGTGGCAAGATTTAGAAATTGACTGTTTCATGGCTTATTATTGCTTTCTGCAGCATGTGGATAGAGGCTGACTATTAAGCCATGCAAAGAGTAAACTGTGCAGGCCAACAATTTTTCATTAAAGTGATGTAGAGGGTCCGGCCTACCTGTCTCTGATTTGAAACATTGTAGTCGTTGATATATATATATATATATATATATATATATATATATATATATATATATATATATATATAAGCAGGTTTTATGCAGAAGGCCCCAGTGTGTTATGTTTGGTCTCATCCCTTCAACAGAGACAAAAATGATAACCCTTCCCTATTCTTTTTAGCTCATTCTTTAACAAGCTCTCCTGTGTGCCTCTGAGCTATCTGCTATGTATTTTTACGTTGTCTCTGACCAGCACTATCGGCACAATCTCTCTCTCCCGCTGGGAAGTACAGTTTCTTAGATTTCATCCTCGATTCCCAAACACAGGGCTTGAGAGTTGAACTATGTCTGCAAAATACAAACTGATAGATGGATCCTTGAACCACAACTGTGTATGCCTTTTGATCGATATGAGGCCATGCTTAAAAGGGTTTGGGTGCCAATGGCTCCATGTTTGACATTTCTCCAAGTCAAAGAAATGATCCATTTGTTTATAAATGCCCTGTTGAAATGTCATGTCTGGGACAAAGACACTTTAATAAAAAAAAAACCCAAATAGATACAAACAATTAGTAGCAATCAGCAGCAGGTGGCAATGTTTGTTCAGCCAGCCATGCAAAAATTTAAAAAGGGCTTTTGTATCCATATGAAGACAAAAGACGCAATGAGATCATTGTAGTGACCAATGAATCAAACCTACATTGTGTAATTAGGTCGATAAAACTGCCTTTTTAAACATTCATTTGAATGTTGTTAATTGAAATGAAGGTGGCATGTGAATATATTGCTTGGATTGACTCTCATCAAACACAGCTGTAATACACAATGTAACTCTATATAAATCTTCTTGTGCTGTTCATTTCTAACTGGGAGATGGTTGTACTCCATCAGTGGATAACTGCTGTGCAACAAATCATTTTGTTTGCAGAGACAAAGATGCTATTTATCCATCCTAGTCCACATCTTCTGCTGTCAACAGAATCAAGCCACCAGATTGGGTCTCAGAGGGAAATTGTGTCTGTGTTTGCTCGTTTTATTTCTAATTCTCATAGATGTAACATTCAGTCACTTTTGTTTTTTAAAAATTCAAGAAAACAAATTCCAGCAAAATCCATGAATAAATTGCACAGCTGAACATGTATAATTGATGGCTGTCATTCAGAGCCCGAGAAAGCTGATCTGTGTGGTAGAGGAAAACTTTATCTCTGTGTTAAATATATTTTAGTCTGTGGCATAAAAGCACATTAAGTATCGAGTACTTAGACTAGTGGCTGCAGAGGGGACTCATACATTCCCATCACCTGAGAATTCAAATTTAATTTAAGCTCACTCATCTGAGAGATTACAGTGGGTTTGGTGCCCATGAGAGGCAGTGGCACATGGCAGTCGAAGAGCACTTGGGCTTCCACCTATTACTCTTAATCCTCCGTGACCAATGGCATACAGAAGGGCAAACAAGTTTTTCCATGATGATAAATACTTCAAGGGCAAATCTGAAATTACAGAAAAACTGATAAAACCTACTACAATTTATAGTAGTTACAATGTCTGCAATTTAGTAGCATTAGTATTCATCTCCGGGAAAAAAGAGAAAATAGTGGGTTCCACCGCTGCCAATTTCACTGCCTTGATGATGCACATTGCTACTTCAAATCTGCATTGATTTACAGGCATAATCAGTGCAGTTAGGGGGCAATTATGCACATACTTGGTGTTGTCTATATAGCACATGAGCCATGGGGGCGGCATGGCGCAGGAGGTAGTGGGGTCGTCCCTGGAACCAAACATTCCTGGTTTGATTCACGGCTCCTCCTGCTGAGTCGAAGTGTTGTTGAGCAAGACACTGAATCTCTAACTGCTCAGCATGGTTCATCCATGATGGGTTAAATGCAGAGAACGAATTTCCTCATGGGAATTAATAAAGTATACATTATTATTTGTACAAAAAGTGGATGTCCTATCAGTCAGAATATGTCGAAATCCTGTTGACCAATTGGTGTTAGATCTTCCAATCCTGTCAAACTTGTTAAATAGTGTAATGGAGTGTTCTCAGGACCTGAAAAGAAAAACGGTGCATTACATCTGCTCCACTATGAACTTGTCAAATGATGGCCGATGGCTTTGGTTTCAGAGCTGCAGTTTTTAATTTGTAAAGGATCATTAGCTGGGGACGGCTCCTGTTTGTAGCTCTCGGGGATGGGGGAATCAAAAAGGATGCAACACAAACAAGTACCTCTTCATCCATTTTAGTTGCCGTTTTAATTGGGAAGAAGAGGATGCTATTAACACCTTACAATCCCATGTGAAATAACATATTCGCCAATAAAATGCAAATGGTGGTGTTGGGGGGTTATGGTGTGACAAATGGGGTTTGATTTGAATTATGTAGCTTTGAAATACAGGCATACTAAATGACTTGCCCAACCCTGTATACTCTGGAACTGTCAACTAATCTCAACTTTTTAATATGGCAATGCATATGGGTAAAGAGTGTGAGGTTGGGGTGTCACTTATTGCTCTTGTCACAGTGTAGCTTCAACGCAGCCTCAGCTTAGGAGCGGGTTTTAAGTTGTACTATCATGGTACTGACAGGAGGAGAAATGGAGTAGGTATTATCTTGAAGGAGGAGTTTGTTAGGAATGTTCTGGAGGCGAAAAGATTGTCAGATAGACTAATGAGTCTGAAACTGGAAATTTAAGGTGTGATGCTCAATATTGTTATTGGCTATGCCCCACAGGTGGGATGTGAGTTAGAGGAGAAGGGGAAATTCTGGAATGAGTTAGATGAAGTGATGCAGAATATCCTCAGAAATGAGAGAGTGGTAATTGGTGCAGACTTCAATGGACATGTTGGTGCAGGCAAGAGAGGTGATGAAGAAGTGATGGGCAGGTTTGGTATTCAGGATAGGAGCGCAGATACAAATGGTGATAGACTTTGTGAAAAGGATGGAAATGGCTATCGTGAATCCTTTTTTCCAGAAAAGACAGGAACATAGGGTTACTTATAAGAGCGGAGGTAGGAGCACGCAGGTAGACTACATCTTGTATAAACGAGGTCATCTGAAAGAGATCAGTGACTGCAAAGTAGTGGTAGGTGAGAGTGTAGCCAGACAGCATAGGATGGTGTTTTGTAGGATGACTCTGGTGACAAGGAAGATCAAGAGGACAAAGTGGTGGAAGCTGAGAAGCGAGGAGTGTTGTATGGTTTTCAGGGAGGAGTTGAGAAAGGCTCTGGGTGGTCAGGGAGAGCTTCCAGATGACTGACAACTACATATAATGTGATAAGGAAGACGTGTAGGAGAGTACTTGGTGTGTTGTCTGGAAGGAAAGGAGACAAGGAGACTTGGTGGTGGAATGAGGAATTGCAGGATTGTACACAGAGAAAGCGGTTAGCAAAGAAGAAGTGGAACACTGAGGGGACTAAATAGAACAGACAGGAGTATAGGGAGATACAGCGTGAGGTAAAGATAGAGGTAGCAAAAGCAAAACAAAGGGCGCATGATGACTTGTATGCACGGTTGGACAGTAAGGAGGCAGAGAATGATTTATACAGGTTGATGGAAAGGATGTACAGCAGGTCCAGGTGAGAGATAAAGACGGAAATGTATTGACAGACGACAGAGGAGTGATGGGAAGATGGAAAGAGTACTTTGAAGAGCTGATGAATAAGCAAAATGAAAGACCACAAAGTAGCAGATATTAGTAAAAGTGAAATGAGGAAGGCACTGAAGAGGATTAAGAGTGGAAAGGCAGTTGGTCCCGATGATATACCTTTGGAGGTATGGAAGTGTCTAGGAGAAGCAGCAGTAAAGTGCCTGGCTTGATTATGCGCCAGGATCTTAGAAAGTGAAAAGATGCCTGAGGAATGGAGAAGAAAAGTGATGGTGCCCATCTTTAAGAATAAGAAGGATGTCCAGAACTGTGGTAACTATAGAGGGATAAAGTTGATGAGCCATACAATGAAGTTATGGGAAAGAGTTGTGGAAACTAGACTGAGAGCAGAAGTCAGCATTTGTGAATAGCTGTATGGCTTCATGCTTAAAAAGAGTACTACAGATGCAGTACTTACTTCGAGAATGCTAATAGAGAAGTACAGAGAACGTCAGAGGAAGCTGCATTGTGTTTTTGTAGACCTAGAAAAAGCATGTGACAGGGTGCTGAGAGAGGAACTCTGGTATTGTATGAGGAAGTCCGGAGTAGCAGAATGTTAGACTGGTGCAGGGCATGTATGCTAGGTGTGAGACAGTGGTGAGATGTGCTGTAAGTGCAACAGAGAAGCTCAAGGTGGAGGTGGGATGTCATCAGGGATCAGCTCTGAGCCCCTTCTTGTTTGCAGTGGTGATAGACAGTCTGACAGATTAGGTTAGACAGGAATCCCCATGGACCATGATGTTTGCAGATGACATTGTGATCTGTTGTGAAAGCTGGGAACAGGTTAAAGAATATCTTGAGACGTGGTGGTATGCTTTGGAAAAGGAGAGGAATGAAGGTTAGTTGCAGCAAGACAGAATATGTGTGTGTGAGCAAGAGGAGCCCGGGTGGAACGGTGAGGTTACAGGGAGTGGAGATCAAGAAGTTGGATGATTTCAAGTACTTAGGGACAACAGTCCAGAGCAACGGAGAGTGTGGAAAAGAGGAAAAGAAACAGGTTCAAGCAGGTTGGAATGGGTGGAGAAAAGTGTCAGGGGTACTATGCGTTATAAACCAGAATGAAAGGAAAGTTGGTAAGCCAGTGGTAAGATCAGCGATGCTGTATGGTTTGGGGACAGTGACAACGACGAAAAGACAAGAGGCAGAGATGGAGGTCGCAGAAATTAAGATGTTGAGGTTCTCTTTGGGAGGGACGAGGCTGGATAGGATCAGGAATTAGTCCATCAGAGGGACAGCAAATGTTAGATGTTTTAGAGAGAAGGTCAGAGAAGCCAGACTAAGATGGTTCTGTCATGTACAGCGAAGGGATAGTGAATATATTGGTAGACGGATGATGGAATTGTAGCTGCCAGGCAAAAGGTCTAGAGGAAGACCAAAGAGAGGATTTATGCACATAGTGAGAGAGGATATGAAGTTAGTTGGTGTGAGACAGGAGGATACAGAGAATAGGGTTAGATGGAGAGGGTGGATTTGCTGTGGTGACCCCTGAAGGGGAAAAGCCGAAAGGAAAAGAAGACTGCAGAGTAGCTTCATTTATAGATAACATCATTTTATCTTAAAGGATAAAACAGATATTTGAAACTTGTCATCAATCTGCAGCTGACAATGACTGCATCACAGATTTCGGTTTCATCATGAATAATAAATTCAAGTCTAGAATTTGCATAAATTATAGATACAATCCACACTGCTTGCTTCATTGTTAGACGTGATACTTAACTTTTAAATCCTGTTTTCTACAGTTAAATGAGGGTTAACACATTTTTCCCGTGCCTGTATTTTCTGTAATTCGAAGGTATAAATATTCTACGGCAATAGATGTGCTCTTGTCCTTAAGCCATTTCATATGGTGCCATTTGACTCCCCCTCACCAAAATCAATAGAGAGGAAATAATACAATCAAGAGGCAATTGCTCCAGGACAGACCTCACAGCATAGCAAAAATAATTTACACAGAATAAATGTTAGGAATGGAAGGAATACAAAGGGGTTCAAAATATCTCATTTCAATAAACACAGAAATCAGAAAAGGTCTGACATAAATAAGTTTGAAATTTCTAGATATATTCATTTAAACAGAACTATTACCCACAGTTTTCTTTGCTTCACACCTTCATTTATACATTTTACATTTATGTTGAAATGTATTTTTCTCAAGAATGTGTCTGATTTCTTTGAAAGTGAACATTACTCATAAAACCAAGGTAATAGAAAATGTGGAGTGTTGTTGGCAATGTTGTAAATGAAATTCACTCGTCAAACACTTGATGTATTGAAGCTTATACTGCATTTTTTTATTCATAAAGAGGATGCTTTATGAAGCATGAGGAATTTTGCACACAATTGAGGTAGTCTGCTAGAGAGCATCTCTCCAAAAGGCCAATGAGGCAGCTCCCTAATTATAATGAGGCATTTCTTGCTAATAATTGTAATAACCGGAACGGAGGCATGTGTCTGTGCCAAGTGCCATCAGTGTAAAAGGCTCAGTTATAAACACAGAAGGCTATTTTTAGAAATGTGTCGATGGGCAGGTTGGTAATTTAAAGCAGCATAGTGTGCTCACCCTTGTAGAAGAATAACTAAGGTTGTTTCTATAGGATTTTCTCCAAACTGGGACCTGGGGAGAGCATTTCGCTTTGTAAGTCAAATTAGATATGATTTGAAAATATGAGGGTGAGGAATGGGGACACTTAAGTGAACAGAAATACGGATGATCATGAATGATTTTCGCTCGCACAGGAAACCCTTAACTATAACATATCTTATGATACCCAATCGCCCTTAGAGTGCATCATACAATTTTTTTTGTTTTTTTGCTTGATTTTTGCATAAATGTATCAATGGATATTAATAAAAGCAAAATGGCAGTCATTGGCAGCAAAAAAAAAAAACAACCAACAGCCCTGTTGTATTGAAGATCATGTCATATGTTAATATGTTCACTCTTATAACACTAAGGCAATATGACAAGACATTAATGACAGAAGCAATTATTCAAAACCTTCTCAGGATTTTTTGGTCTATGATTAGCTAATTTCGATAACAAGTTGAATTAGATATTCATGAAGAGGACAGTTTCCCTATGCCAATAAAAATTCTATCACAGAATAGATATGCAAAATTCATGATTGACTAAACTAACACCTACATTTTCATGGCTCTTTGTCTTTGCCATACACCCAGTTAAGGTTTCCTTTTTTACATGCCACACTAACTTATTAACCTACCAACACGGCTTCTCAATTACAAAAGGATCTTTTTACACATTTTTGACAAAAGATACGGTGTTATTTAGATTATCCAGCATTCAGAAAGCTTTCTTTTTTTATATTTCTTCTTGTATGTCCAGGTATTTAGCTGGCAGTGCTGTGTGCAGAGTGCCCTACCTAGAAAAGTCTGGCAGCTGATACATTCTGGCTGCTTTCTCTACCTCTATGATGATTCTATCTCATTGAGGTCTTCTATAGGGATTATGTGCTTAAGAAAGACTGGAATGTCGAAGATGTTTTATGGAAATTGTGTGTTGTTTAATCACTTAAGAAAAAGAGGCTCTATTTTTTTTCTCCATGACTTCTTTATACTGTATGTAATCATGTTGATATCACTTAATTTTTCTCAGAAGGTCAATGAAATATTACTGAAAATGAAATAATAATAATCTCTAAAAATCAATAACATATCTTGATAATCTGCTGTGTTTTTTCAGAGATATGTTATTGATTTTTAGAGATTATTATTATTTCATTTTCAGTAATATTTCATTGACCTTCTGAGAAAAATTAAGTGATATCAACATGATTACATACAGTATAAAGAAGTCATGGAGAAAAAAAATAGAGCCTCTTTT
>CAAKHD010013673.1:296855-316140 GCA_901007705.1 Fistularia tabacaria | reverse complement strand
TACTGTATGTAATCATGTTGATATCACTTAATTTTTCTCAGAAGGTCAATGAAATATTACTGAAAATGAAATAATAATAATCTCTAAAAATCAATAACATATCTCTGAAAAAACACAGCAGATTATCAAGATATCATCTGTATTCATGAGTGTGTGCAAATGTGTGTGTGTGTGTGTGTGTGTGTGTTTGTGTGTGTGTGTGTGTGTGTGTGTGTGTGTGCGTGCCTGCATTTATTGAGTGACATTTGTGTTCTCACTACCATCTCTGATACTTTATTTTCTCTTGGCTGATTGCTTCATTTGAAAAGAATGACAGCTGGAGGCTTTTGTTACTTGTGGATCGTTAGGTGTAAATGCACAATGAAAAAAAGGACTTGGGGCTCATATTCATTCTGTAATTAAGGCCCTGATGCAAACCCTTCGTAAGTAAGTCAACAGCAATTTATAGATAATTTGTGGTGAGTCTTCTTTTAGGCCCAATCAAAAAGCCGCCTGGCAATGTTTTTTTTTCAGGACATGCAAATAAAGAGCTACATATACACAGAATATTGCGAAGACTCAGTCAGAAATATATATATATTACTGTTATGAGTATGTGTATGTACTGCATGTACATATATATACACAGACCTGTATGTACAGCATCTACATACAGTACATACATGTATATCTATTATAAATAGGCAGCATGCGGGTGCAGTGGTGAGTGCTTAATTAAAATGATATATATATCAATAATGTAATATATATAGAGAGACACACCCACCCACAAACACACACATATATTTAAATAATTATATAACCTTATCACTTGCCTCTTTATTTTAAGAATTATTGAATCACAATAATTTTTCATTTGCATGATACATGCAAACATTTTTGAATGTGTATTGATTCACACATATTCACTAATATTCACTGAAGGACATTGCTGTTAAACCTCATTACGGTCAATATTTTCCTCATACTGGTGAAATTGTTTTTTGAGCCCTTCCTAATTATAAACCCGGCCTTGTCGTGTCTTAAAGACCCTCACAGCATTCACAATTGAGGGCTCATAAAAGAACTGCAGCATATCTGTTTTAACATGATGACGCACTTAAATTCATTTCCTCATGAGTAAATGCAGTGGCTTAATTAGGTCTGATGTGAATAGAAATTTAGATTTAGCTTCAGACTTTCACACAAAAATGTTTCGTTTGTAACATCTTTGGCTTAGACAGAATATAGCAAGGTTCAAGGCGCGTTAACAGACAAGTAAAGGTCTTGCTTCAGGGGAGCAAATATCTTAAGCCAGCGAGTTCCTTTGCATTCAATATTTGTGGCAGGCATACTTTTCTGGAGTCTTCTCCCTCACCACACTCTTAATTTGAATGCAAAATGCCAAACAAGCAGTTTACTGTGACAGAGTAAAAGGAATGGATTTGCATTTTTCAGTGGCCTATTTTGTGAAGGGATTAGATCTGAGCCCACAATTGACAAGTTTATACCAAAGATACTTTGGTATTTTGGAAATCATTTTAGGATCTGCAAGGTGATACAGCATTATCAAAGTTTTTCTGTTAGTTTCGACCAGTTATTTCAATACGGATGCCTTTCAGAACAAGATTGATACAGGATTTGAGGAACCCGTACAGATAAAGATAAATGAGAGGAAATAAGTGTATGTGGAAATATCAGCTGCCATCCATCCATCCATTATCTATCCCTTATCCTACACTTAGGATCGCGGGGATGCTGGAACCTATCCAAGAGGTCATTGGGTGAGAGGCGGGGTACACCTTGGAGACAGACAGCCATTCACTGCCTCATTCACACACACAAGGGCAATTTTCCAAATTTTAGTCCAATTTTATTGCATATTTTTGGACTGTCGGAGGAAACAGGGGGATCTGGAGGAAAACCATGCAGAAACAGGGAGAAAATGCAAACTCCATGCAGAAAGGCTCCCTGTTGGTATTGAACCAGGGTCCTTCATGCTGTGAGGTGGAAGCGCTAACCACTGTGCCAGCAGTTAAAAACTTACTTTGTTCAAATTAATTTGTGAATTATAATTAGATTCATTGAACCTTATTGGCAAAGAATAACAGCCCTGGGCTAACCCCTAATCAAACTTGCCTCATAATAGTAGCTCCGATAGCTATAGTGGTAATGGATGTATTTGGTAGTGAGGTTGGATTTTTTTTTTCCATTAGTAAATGTTTCTTGCAGACTCCTCATTGGATGAGGACTGTGTAACAGGTGTAATATGTGAAAAATTTTAAACATTGCCTTGTCTTGGACACACTGTAATTTCTGCATCAGTGTTGCCAGATAAACAAGCATTGGTTCCTGTCCAAAATTGAACAAAGCCCTTACCAGGACCTAATGCTTTTTTCATAAAACTGTCTCTTTTTATAATTTTGACTGAAAAAGCATAGGTGAGTTGTACTTAGTAGATATTGAGTATTCAAGAGATTAATGAGCACCATTTTTAATTCTCCAAATAGTGCTTTTCATAAATGGATATCAAAATAGATCATCAGCTGTCTTGATTTGATACTGAAAACATCCATCAATCCATCCATCCATCTTCCGCTGCTTATACGTAATAGGGGTTGCGTTGGCAGCAGCTGGAGCAGGGAGGCCCAGACTTCCCTCTACTCAGCCACATGGTCCAGCTCTTCTGAGGGGACCCCAAGGCGCTCCCAGGCCAGCTTAGGGACATAGTCTCTCTAGCGTGTCCTGGGTCTTCCCCGTGGCCAACTCCCAGATTGACATGCCTGAAATACCTCCCCCGGGAGGCATCCAGCAGGCATCCTAACCAGATACCTGAGCCACCTCATCTGACTCGTCTCTATGCGGAGGAGCAGTGACTCTACTCAGAATTCCTGTCGGATGGCCAAATTTCTCACCTTATCTCAAAAGGAGAGTCCGGCCACCCTGCGGAGAAAACTCATTTCGGCCGCTTGTATCTGTGATCTCGTTCTTTTGGTCACTACCCACAGCTTGTGACCATAGGTGAGGGTAGGAATGTAGATCAACTGGTAAATTGAGAGCTTCGCCTTCTGGCTCAGCTCCCTCTTCACCACAACAGAGTTCATATCACTGCAGACGCTCCACCGATCCACCTGTCGATCTCCCGCTCCATCCTTCCCTCACCCATGAACATGACCCTCTTCCCCGACCCGGAGCGGGCACTCCACCCGTTTCTGGTCGAGTACCGGTGCTGATCCTCATCCCAGCTGCTTCATCCTCGGCGGTGAACCGCTCCAGCGAGAGCTGGAGATCATGGCCTGACAAAGCCAACAGGACCACATCATCTGCAAAAAGCAGAGACTCGATCCTATGGCCACCAAACCTGATCTCCTCGACACCCTGGCTGTGCCTAGAAATTCTGTCCATAAAAGTTATGAATGGAATAGGTGACAAAGGGCAGCCCTGGTGGAGTCCAACTCTCACCGGAAACGGGTCCGACGTATAACCGGCAATGCAGACCAAGCTCCGACACCGGTCATATAGGAACCGAACAGCCAGTATAACTGGGGTTGGTACCCCATATTCCTGGAGCATCCCCCACAAGATTAACCGCAGGACATGGTTGAATGAAAACATGAACTCTTCAAATAAATACATTTTTTCCTTAGAAATAAAATTATCCCTGTGTAATTAAAAAAATATTTTTCTTATTTTAAACACAACAATAGCCTTGGGCTATGGGCAAGTACCAGACACATGGTCTAGGGTCTGTCACTATGATATAACACTATAATATCCTGTCGTTCAGGAACTCAAAATGATGTAGCCTTGGTACTGGATAATAAATATCCCTAACTAAATGGCTGAAATTAGATGTATAGCATTTGGTATGCAATGTTTATGATTGTGTAATCAATGTGTGCTTGCTCCAAATATTTTGTCGTCACAACCATGAATCGGTCAATATATCCATCAATATGTTAAATCACCAAATGTACGGTATTTATAGTAGATGTGAGGGAAATCTACATTTTCAACCATTAACCAGTTTATTATCAAGACCACCGGATGCATGGTATTTATAATAGATAAATAAGATAAATAATAGAAAACCTACATTTTCATTCTCACTCTCACAGACCCAGTCCCTCAGCTCCTTTAAAACTGCATTTAAATTCAGGCTGGAAATATTAAAAAAGTGTAACCTGGGGTGAAAAAACACAATACATCCTTCAGATTTTCTGAAGCAAAATGACAAGAAAAAACCCACCTCAAGTCATGAGGAGAGGAATTATGCGCTAGGAAACATCTGCTAAGCCACTCTGTAAGCTAGGAATGAGAGCCAACTCCTCAGTACATCAGCTTCAGCCATGGAGGCACTCTACCTCCCAACCAGTGAGCACAACACATACATTAAGAGAGCAGTATAGAATGAAAACCACACTACAACCTAATGCTTTAAGCTCTATGGGGAGAACTTTGAAAACAATTTAAAAAAATAAGAAAAATAAAAAAATAAAAAATAAAAAAAATAAATCGAACAAAATTATTACATTTTCAGTTAGTTTAGAAAATAATTATGACTCCCTGCTGTGTCTTGTTCATGGCAAATGCAACAAAGATTCGACTACACTAATCTACCCCAGAAGGAACATACTGGAAAAGAGGTTCTGATGAAGACAGACAGCTGCTCTATTTATTAGCATTGCAAATAAAACATAGTGGCAGTTCCTGCAATTGATTGTGGAATATCAGGACATTGCTTTACACTCTTAAAGCAATGTGCAAGTACCGTAGCAGAAACAAACAACCATTGGTCTTTATTGTATTTCTGTTGCCTTGGAGTGACACCTAATGACATAGCCTGCCACTGTCGTCACACAATACACTACCTCATTGGCTCAGAGGGCAGTTTATACAAACTGAACCCTACTCTCAAGAAAAATAATTACAGTGTGTCTGTTTTTGGATACACTGTGGCAACATGAAGCTTAAATAAGTGACTGCAGTCCTGACTTAGGTAGGATGACCAAACAGCCTCTTTTGACTGGACATGTAATCTTTCCATATTCTGTCTGGAGCGTCCGGGATGGTTTATGAAAATGGTGAACAGTCCGGCTTTCATTGTATTTCACAGTACCATTTAATATGCCCTTAGATTGAGTGTCACATTACATAGAATACTACAGTACTTGCATTGTATTATCCTATAACAGTGATTCTGTTTCTGCAAAACCATAGTGAAAGATGCCATATGCAAAGACTTTCATCCTTACTTGTCGAGCAACCAAAAATTGCTGCGTAAGATCAGCTCGATAGTAAACCATGGCCAGACAATGAGAATGACAAAAAAAAAAAAAAAAAAATCTAACAAACTAACGCAAAATACAGCAGAATCATTCAGCACGGTTTCAATTTGTGCATATTTTTGGTACATTGGTATAAACAGTTACTGTCATTTAGCCCTTGGATATTTACACACCAAGTGGAGAATCTAACACATCTGATGTCTGGTAGCATGTGTTTCTTCCCCATGGAGCTGGAGCAAAATTATAAAACCAAAAGATGAACCTTAATCAAACAGGTTACTCTGTGCCTCTTCTGTTCTGTAAAGCACTATCTCTTAACAGTGCATTAGCATTGTGCTGACAAAACATGTTTAAAAATCTCATGATGAATGAAGGGGCTCCAAAAATGGATCAGACTGTATATTTGCTTTGCTCAAAGAGTTGCTCCAATAGCATATGAACACTTCAACTGATTTTGACTTCTCATGAGTTTTCTACCCCCAAAGAATTGCATTTTTTGGTTAGAAAATCTTGGGAAAATGTGCAGAGTTGGTTTATTTCAGGACGTTTTTGCAAAGTAAAGAATAATTTTTAAAAAATCCAGATTGGTAACCAACACCAAATGGTTTATTGAACAGAACCATCTGGAAAGGGACCTTGTAGAAAGTGCTTGAAACATTTTCAGAAGAAAGGCTTAACAAACAGATTAACCATCTGTCAATCAACATTTAAGCCTAAGTTGAAAAGAAATACATATTTCCATCGAGAAAATGTTTCATTGCCATTTTTAGCTCTTCTACCAGAGATTAAATTTTTCCATTTCCTTAATAACTGTTGCTCAACAGTATCTCTGTTCAACAAATTTCAATATGCACATACATCATTCCTGGACACATTTACAACTGTGACTGTGTGCACATGCATTTTGATATAATTACAGAACACTCCACACACATTTACAAATGCTTTTCTCCAGCAATAATCCTGTAAGTCTGTCTCTGAGTTACATGTGCTTGGACTCAGCCGTTTGGTCATTAGCTTATTTTACTCCAACGGTGCTGAGGATGAAGACACACCTTTATATATTTCCTACATGAATGATCGGGTAATAATTATTCCTTTCCAATCCGGTTAGGATTCATTAGCACCTGTTTATTATTTTATACTTAAATAACTTTTCTTTTAGATTCTTTGACAAAACAACCTGCATTTTGGAAGCATTTTTCAAAAATGTATATTTCATGTAAGCAATTATTTGCTTAACTAATTGTAAAGTGCCATGATAATTTTACAGCTGTTTGTCTTCCCAACCACAATTATTAGACTGAGCAGAAAAAGGAAGTAGGAAGTAAGATTATCTATAATGTGTTAACCTCCATATTATATTTCTGGCCCAATTATCATTTGAGTGGGAAAGGATTGTGGTTTCCCATTTATGCCTAATTATTTTTTAGTAACAACCCTGTCAAATGTATTTTCTTATCAAGGCAAAGTTGGTAAACTCTTGGAAAACTTTGAAGAACATCCAGTAATTATGATCTGAATGCATTTTGTGTTTGGGAGAATCATAGACATCCTTCTCACTTAACCACTATTTTGAACAGATTTTTAAACTTTGTTAAAGGCAGATGTGAGTCCATCAATAACCAACTGCAATGCTATTGTTCCCAAAGACTTGTCTTTGTTCTTTTTACAAGGAACGGACAGAATGCATGTTAAACAACTTCAATCTAATGATATTGAACAAAGCCTAACTGTAACCAGTGTCAGTCATTAAAATGTATGTGTAATACGTCAACACCTGGTGGATTCATTGGCGCACATGCACACTCATATGAACACTTGGACAGCTTAATCATATGTGTTTAAAAAAGGATAAAATTGACAGTGAAGGCCCGAATACTAAATCATTTTCTTCTATTTTACTGGCTGAGCTTCCTTTTAATTCTCACTCAGAAAATACTGAAGGTTCAAACCCTCTCTGATGCAGACTAGGGTAAGGGTTAGACATGTTCAATTTTAATTTAGCAGCTCACTGCTAGTGCATGAGCGAGTGTGTGTGATATGATTTATATGCTGCCTGCATATGTATGTGGGAGGCTGCTTGTGTATCTGGATGTCTGTCTTTGCAAATGAGTGGGTGTATAAATGCATGTAGGAATATGTTTTGTGTGCTTCAGGGTGAGCCTCTGTGTGTACAAATACATGCATTTGTTATTGCAGGTCTTTCTAGATTTAATGTGACCTTCCCATATAAGTAAAGTATAAAATTTCCCTGATAATTCTCTTCAGTCCTTTTTTTTGTCCTCCTTTCAACAGAATTAGCTGACCTGTTCTGCTATGGATCCACTCAACTACAATGTGCCTTTTCATCAAACATACAGTATTATAATGAAACTGAAAATTAATGCTGCCATTCACACATTATAAAAAAAAATCATCAGTTTGCATGATAATGCTCATATCAGTATGAGGAAGCCATGCCTCTGTGATCATGACTATGACCGTAAAAACAGTTGGTGTCCAACTGGAAGAAGGGTGTAAATGAAACACGAGATGAAGAGTTCTGCAACCCACTTCCCATCTAGACACTCTCTCAAACTCATTTTCAGTCAACAACGATTTCTGCATATCAAATTTTGAGTATTTTTTGATTGATTAGTGATAAGTGTTACAGAACATTCTTGGTTGAAACAAGTTCAAAAGAATGTTTAAGCATTTACAAAGTTTTTGACACTGTGTTAAAATGTATCATCCATTTTTGTTTCACCCGAAAGTGGTATATGGTTGACTTGAAAATGCTACCTTAATCTCAAAAATACTGTAATAACAAATAACTTAAAGATTTGGTCCTTATATGACAATGATTAGTATATGGATGGAAAGGAGACTTTTCTAGAAGTGCAAATATTGTGACTATAAGACCAATAGTTTGAAGTGACACACTGGATAATATGAAATTAATCACCAAGAGCTATCGATGACTGGATTTTAAAACATTGATTTCTTGCTCATTTGTACCTGTTTCACACTTCAACCTGTCTCAAACGATAAACATTGATACCAGACACTGACAAGTTTCTGAGGGCTGTAGGGACTTACATTTTGTAATTTTCCAAAATACAGGAAAGGCTGTATGGACTAGCTGTTAATACCAATTTCCTCTTGTAATTTTTGACTTAAAAATATTACCTAAATCGCTTAATATATTATGTTTAATATACCAAAAAAACGTACTCCCTAAATGTCCCTACTGCGGGATGAATAAAGGCATACTATATTCTGTTCTGTTGTCATGTATGTTGTGCATTTGGCTTAACTAATCAAACAAAAACATTATACATTCATACTGCCACATTAAAAATACTAATTACCGTAATTTCCGGACAACAAGCCGCAACTTTTTTCACACGCTTTGAAAATTGCGGCTTAAACAATGATGTGGTTAATTTATGGAATTTTGGGGGGCTAGCGAGCTTCATGCCAGCAAAACATTAAGCCTTACATCGGACCAATGAAATTGCACTTCATGCATGCACCCTCATCATGAAAAATATACAATGAAATGCAGCTTTTAATTTAAAGGCGATCGACCTGGCTGTCAAAGAAGGAAAGAGCTGCTGCATAAAGACGAAGATAGCGATCAGCTGGAGTAGGACAAAGCGGGGGTTGAAAATGGATGAATGGACTTTTCCTAGTGTTTTTTCATTTTTCATTTTCATCCTTTTTAACAGCCATGTTAGAGATACTGTTCGGAAAAAAAAAACAAAAAAAAAAAAACGTACGTATTTGTGGAAGTTACCGGTATGTATTTAATTAAAAGTAAAAAAAAATGTTTCTGTGTAACATCATTCTGTGAAAATATCTCATGTTAAAACATGGACACCTGCGGCTTGTAGACAAGTGCAGGCAGTATATGTACGCACATAAGATGTATATTATATATCTATTTATTTTTAGCCATGCTGCTTATATTCTAGTATGCTCCGTAGTCCGGAAATTATGGAAATTCTTGTTCACCCATCATCGCTAAAAAGCATTTTGCAAAACATTACATAACAGTTGAATTGCAGCCTATGAAGTGGTTGTGATAGTTTTCTGGATGCTGTTTCATACAACTGTCAACATTTACCCTGCAACTTTAATGGCAGGTACTTATACAAAAAAATGGAAAATATACAGCTCAGACACCACTTTTGACTTTTTGAGACCTTTTTAGGCATAAAGAGACGTTTAGCTGCAAAGGATACTCAAGGTTTAGTCTCTTTTTAGAGAGAAACGTCAATATATCTAAACTTGCTGAATGCCTCAGGTGGATTGACACTCGTGGTTTCTTGATTGGAACCTACTCATGCCACTCGAAGTAGCACAAAATCCCTCAACCAGGCAGCGAGGCAATCCAGCAACAGGGCCTAGAACCCCAAATTACAGC
The DNA here is from genome assembly GCA_901007705.1 of Fistularia tabacaria. Taxonomy (NCBI): domain Eukaryota; kingdom Metazoa; phylum Chordata; class Actinopteri; order Syngnathiformes; family Fistulariidae; genus Fistularia; species Fistularia tabacaria. Next base: position 306,462 of record CAAKHD010013673.1, on the reverse strand, counting down.
AGATTTTCGGGTTTAATACTTTAAATTCCATGCGAAAGTAAGCTGTCAGTGGGTGAAATAATCCCTCAGCCATTTGTTCAAAGCCTAATAGATTCACACGTCCATGAAGATAAATCGACCTTGTCAGTCTGATGCTATCACTGGAAAGAAATGAAAATTCAAATCTGGAATAGATGATTTCCAAAGCTTATTTTCAAATTTCCTGACAGCATGGCAACAAAGTAACAGTGAAACTTCTGTCTTTCCATGGTCTGCTGGGCTGCAGTTTATGACTTTGCAGTAAACCCAGCTGCTGCCCTTTCAGCAGTTTTGACTATGAACACAGCAGACAGCCTTGTGCTTGAGAGAAAGGGATGGTTGGATGGTACAAGGGGGAACAAGATTGGCTGCCACTAGTGACATGAATTTCCTCATGTGTTTCAAACCACCAGCAACAGATACAATGATATCATGAAGACATTTGAGGGAATGATATCAAGAAAGTCTTCTTCTATAGACTGCATATTGGCTGTCATTCCAGTGAATGTGCTGTATTTCTGTAATTTTCTTCCTTGTTTTCGAGGGCTATGATGCAGAAGAAAGGATTTCACTCCCATCCGGCTGAAAAAAATGATCTATTTTATCAATGATATAAATATAACAAAATAAAAGCAGACAGTAACTTTCTGATAGTTGCAGGAAGGCTGCTCCTTAGATGTAAGTAATCGTCAAAATGTAAAAAGCAATTGAGAGTGTGCAACTGTTGTCTTTCTTTTTTCATATTTTATTTGAGATTTTTGTAGAGTGTCCTTGTAAAACCCACAGTTCAAAAGTATTCCTTTTATCTTTTTCCTGGCTGATTGTGTAGCTCTCAGTTAATCCTACCAAAACAGGCTATTTGTCTCTTTGGGGCACCAGAAAAACAGATGCAGTTTCAGATTTTCGATACAACTAGAAAAACAACTAATCCTCAGTTGCTGGCTCTTAGGAGAGCTATCATGTGACAATGGGATTTTTCCATTTTTTTTATTGTAGTCTTCATAGTGTAACCAATTTTTAAAAAGTCAGTTGCGCAATGTTTACAGACATTTAATTTGAGAAAAATTAAAATTGAGTCAGCATGTGAAGATAGGAAGGTGTTTTTCTTTTGTTGCCATATTTGCAGACGGATCGAATATCATATTAATATTTGTGCTGGATTGTATTTCTAAATTCTAGCACAGTGACAATGCTCCACTGAGAAATTGCTTTGGGACCTAAGTAATGCCAACTAAAATCATGATTTACACTGGCACCATTCACCAACATCATACTCCATCAATCAGCATGGAATCCCCCTCCTGCCTGGTAACTTGGACTTTAAATAATGGTAATACATAAAATGAGCAAACAGTATAAGCTCGGAAAATTCATGTTGTTCTTAAGCAAATAACCCTTGGAAAAAATCCACACCTGGAATCGATCTATGGTACGTAGGTATGAGAGTGAATCACTGATATGAATTCTGTTGACAGCATTCACTAACATAAATGAGTAAAGTTGGTATTTTTGTGGAGGAAAATAATTGTGCATTCGGGTTAGTTTAATAAAACACAGTAAATGTAAGTAAGGCATATTGTTTGAACAGTGGGATTAAAAACAGACCGCATTGAATTTTCTCTCTCTCTCTCTCTCTCTCTCTCCCTCCCTCTCCTTTTCCACTCTTGCTCTCTGTCATTGTCACACACACACACGATAAAAAATAATAAAGAATAATCCTCTTGCAATCTTTCCTGTGCACCTTTTTCTCAGTTCATCTAATCAAAGCTTTAAAAGCAAAGGTGCGCCCTACTGTGAGGTAAAGCAAGTTATTAAAATATGTAACAACTGTAGGCCTGTACACCATTTGTCTTGAAATAATGAGGAGGGAACCCAACAAGACAAGCTTTAGAAGTTTAAACTTCACTTGGAAAAGCTTACTGACCTAAAAAAAGGGCTGTTAATATGTATTTGCTTAACAATTCCAGGAACTAATGTTCTCAACTGGAGCAAATGTCTTCAAGTGTTAGGATAAACTCAATTTTTTCACGTTTTATGTGGTTATTAAGTATTCGTCCTTTGTTTGCACATCAAATACTCTGACAATCATTGACAAAGGGCCCGAGGCATGAGATAAAAATATGAAAGGAAAATAATGGCTTATATTAATGTCATATTGAAAACTTTTTTTAAAGGCATCGGAATCAAACAGACAAGATGTAAATTCTTGGTTACAACATTAATAGGGGCAAGAACAGCAACATTAACGCTGCTACAACGTTCTGAATTTCATGAAACCATTCACCTTGCTAATGATGTGGGAATTGATTGTATTCAAAGGCTTACTACATTAGTGCAATTTTGACTTTAAAATAAGATCACTATGCTTTGTCCATGTGGACAGGCATTCCCACATTAAAAATATCAGTCCTGAGCTGTTTCATGCAAGGTTTATCTTGTCCAGTATCCAGCAAATGGCCTTGAAATATTACCACTTAACCATGAAAGCTCCTCTTTTGCAGAGTAAAAATTGCTCGATGCAGGACTGGAAAAGATTTTCTAAAGTCAAAACAAAGATCCTTCTGTGACAGCCAGGTCAAGGACTCAAAGTAGAGCTCATTTCTCTATAAATGCGGTGAACCCTTGGGTCAGGTTGACATAACAGATGCATCCGTTCGAAGATGCATCGAAGTGTGTCGCAACCCCACATACATATCTCCATAGCCACACAAAAGAGGAGTCAATATAAAGTACATTAACAGCAGTAACACACATGTCAAGCTTTCTTGAATCGTTTATGTTACGACTCATACAATGAAAGCATCCTATGGCTGAAATTGCTCCTGTTTCCAGTGTGATCACTCGGGTTTTCCTTTTGCCATCTACACTTTTTTATTTCTGTCTCTAATCCCAACAACAGGCTCAGGTAATTACATATGTTCAACTGCAGTCCACATTGTGTTAAAGCAAGAGTGTTATACAAAATAAAGTATTGGTGCTTGGTGTAATGTTTCCTTTAGTGTTTCTGCACAAAGAAAATGTACAGTTCTAGACAGTACAAAAAATGAATATAGCCTTTGGGTCTAAAAGCAGAGGCAACACAGAGGTGTATTAAATCTAATAACCAGTAGTGGATGACAGGCTGCAAAAATAAGACTCTGAGAAACCATGGGAATAGTTCTATGAGAAGGGGCTTTGTGGTCGTGGTAGTTTTGATGTTGGGGTCTATGCTGTCTGCATGCCTGTGTGCTGGATCTGCACCTCTGCCTTGCCTTATAGATGGATGATTCGAGGCTCCACACCCTTGTTTCCCATGCAACACATTACTTGCAAGTAGGAGAGTCAAATTAGTTAATGAGTACAAATGTGTGTTAAAAACTACTTTTTGAAAATAACAAATACGTACATAAATACAGTACACAAACGTTAGGATTAATTTGTGACGTCTTCCCAGACATAAAAGTATTTTAAGTAATTTCACTTGAGAAATTCCAAATTGAGAAATGATATGGCAAAAAGTTAAAATGATTATTATTATACACAGGAGTAAACTGGAAGAAAAATTATATATAGTGAGTAAGATGGTCATAGAGATAGATAATCATAGAGCATGAAACATTTAAGTCTGTGGTTAAACGAGAAAAAATAAATGAATAACTGGTGTTTCCGAACAGGTAAAACTCATGACAATACTGGAAACTGCATGTTTGTGTATCAGATGTTTAGAAATTCGGATCCATTCATCTAATAGATAATAATAATATATGACAGCTAAATAGGAGAAAATTAATATGTGCTTATATACATTTTCATTATTAATGTCTTTCTTTATCACAGGGCATTGGAAATGACTTTAAACTTATCAATTACTTTGCAGGTTTTCGTCTTATAGTTGATGAATAATTTGACTATATTTTGTTTGATTGATCCTTGTGTGGTAACTGCAATTTGGTGATAGATTTCCTCAGGGAGGACCCAATACGAGTAATCTCATGTGATATATATGTACATTTTCTAAGCAGGATGGCTACAAACAGCAACATTTTTCATTGTTTTGTCTCATGCCTTTTTAAACAAGAAAAGAAATAAGGAATAAAAATAAAAACTGACCAGATACTGAAGCAAATCAGGCTCTGCTACTTGATTCAACACTGGTCCATCTGCAACGGCCAGGTAGTGACCTGACTGTGGCCATTTGGGAAATTCTAATACATTGAACAGCTTAAGTCCGCACTACAGTTGTCCAAATAATTGATTGAATATTTTTGAAATTATGAATATTTTTTTATATTAATCAATTTACTGAAATGTTTGAATTAAATAGCACAAATGCTTTAGAAACAGACCTGTATAAAGTGGTTGACGCTAGAGTACTTCAAAAAACAAATGATCCTGATTGGACCAGTTATGAAAGCTTTAGTCACATGACGAACCTATAAGAAGGTGCAGAATCAGTGTTGGTTGTTGAAAATGGCAAGGAGACAGCTGACAAAGTATCAACTAAAACCAGGACGTACTATGCTAAGACTCCTCACTGGATTTCAGTTCTGTTTTTTGTTGTTCATATGCAAGAAATACATCCTTTGTCCTATTCTGATTAATCTTTGTTCATACAGGCAAAACTCAACAAGACACTTACTGTATTTTGTTTCTGTTCCATTTTATTGTCTTTGTTCTTAACATTAACATTTATTAGCAATTCCTCAATGAGTTAAACAGTTTGTATTTATTAAAAACAGAACAATGTGATCCCATGATGTGTGATTGAAGCTTTTTTAAAAAAAAAAATGTTTCTGCTGTGTTATTAAAACATGCATTAACATTTTTTCCCCGAACAAATGTTCACATTTGTTTCTGCAACAAGCCTGACTCACACTGCAAGAAAGAGAAAACCAACTCAAAACCCGCTACTTGTATGGCTTCATTGACAAGCCTTTGGACTAGCTCAGTAGATTAAAATGTAGTTCCGGGGATTCTGAGCCAATGTCCTCTGTTGTCATTTAATTGCGTGTAATATCATGGATCCAACAAGAAAATACATTCAAATAATCCAGGGCGACTAGAAATCCCACTAAGGTCCACATGAATAACATGTCAGTGTGAATCCACCAAAAGCCATTTTCTGACTCGGACCAGAATTTATTATCGTCAAAATCCTCAGACCACTGACCTTCATAACCTGAAAACTCCAAGCGGACACCTACATAATGTAGGCCAACCAGAGCCCAACAGCATCTAATGTCTGACTAGTAGTAAAAGGGGAGTCTGACGCAGCATTCCTGAGTCTGATATCAGGCAAGTAAGCTGCAAAAGGACAACAGTCGCTTTGAGCTGCAGGTACGTAAAATAGGACATTAGCAATGACGTCAATTTGCCAAAATGCCGGGGAGCCAATGACACCTTAAGGAGAAGATGGCATCACAGATGATTAGACAACTCAAGTCGAAGATTCAACTATTGATATTTAAGCCTGATCAATTACCAAAGTGATATAATGCTCTACTTTCTACTGATATGCCTCGTTATCCCAAGATTCGAGTCAGAAGATTGGCTGGTATCATCGAAGCAGGAGAGGAGGATTCACACAAGAGTGTGGCTCACTTCAACAAATCTTCATGTGTACCATGAAGAGGACGTGATAACTGACTTTTTGCATACACAAAGTAAAGCAGGAAATGTATTAACAGTCAAACAGCATTTTCATTTCATTCATACGAAACAAAAAGTGTGGTCTGTGCTCTATTGCTGATTTCTAAAATCTCAATAAACTATTAAATCTTACAGCACAAAAGATCACAATAGATCTATTGACTTCTGGGAAATTGATTTTGTTTGTAATCAACCAGCTAGGTATATCTGGTAAAGTCAAAGGATGATCACAGTGACAAATACATCCTGTGATAAAAAAAAATGTTTGGGAGATAGTCAGAAAAAAACTGTAACAGGGATACATTAATATATCTATTTAGGCAAACAGGGACTTTGTAGAAAGCGTGTGTTACTTGCTCAGGTTAACTGATCTTGTTCGTTCTGTGATTATCTGTACATCATGTTCCAAGAATAAGGTAATGCTCTTTAAGCAGAGTTACACAAAATAGCACACAGGCTTGACAAATTATGGGTTTTTGTTCATATATATTAATTAATGTAATTATTGTATTGACATGTATCTGCAAATACACTGGCCTAAACATATCACACAGTCTGGGCTGGAAAGCAAAGAAGGCTGTGTGACTCATCATTCCCTCTGGTAAGGCACTTGGACTGTCATGAACATCCTGTCAGGTGGGATTTTGTTTTTTCGTTTTAGAGAAAATACAATATGTAAACCGCAGCTAGTTTATTTAGGGAAAAAAGGCAAAATAGATGGAAGTATGGTAGGAAAGAACAGCTCGCAGAAGAACTGCCATTATCATTCTCTAATTTTAAGTCTTGAATTGAGTAAGATATATTACAACTTGATTTTAAATGATCTAAGCAGGAAGGGATGTCAAGTGGGATGATATACCATGACTGCATTACGTGTACAACAAGCTTGGAGTAGAGGATTCAGATCCATACTTTTATGTAAGGTTGTGCCTTGTAAAACAATGGCTGGGCAACAGGCTGACTCCGAGTTTCTTATAGAATCTGGAGCAAACAAAATAACTAGTTATAGTGTGTTTCATTTCAAAATATCTGCATCCATTCAGTGTTATGAATAATTACGTGTTGCGGCACAGGGCCACCTGTGACCTGTTGCCACCTGGGTCAGTTACAACAAATCTCACTTGACCAAGATAAAGTTGTTTCTGCAAAGGAACCAAGCACTTCGGCCAGTGGAATGCGTCACTAGTCATTGTCAATTCCTTATTCTGTCTCTGGCAGACCAATCAATAGTTTGTGTTTTACACTAAAGTTGTTTTTTGTTTCTCTTAATAAATGCTGCCTACTCCCACACATTCTGCTCTATGTTCTGTATAATCAGACATTGCTTTCAAATTGCAAGAAGAATGAGAGCATAAGTAAATAGTTTAGCACTCATTTATGACACAGGGGTAAAATCCCCTTTTATTACAATTTTGTCAATCACTGCAACTCATTATGGTGTTTCCTCTGACACAACAGTTTCAGTTAAATATCTGAAGTGTTTAACTCCTTAAGAGCAGGCATAAAAAAATTCCCCTTTCACTCTTGTTAAATAAATCTGCCCACGTTGAAATGGCCCTTTTTTTCTGCCCAGTTTTATGATGTGATGCTTTTTCTGTAACCCTCGAGAAAGCCATCTCGTAAGAAACAGACAGATGGAGCAACAAGAAAGGAATCGAAAGATTTGACACACACACACACACACACACACACACACACACACACACACCCTCCAGGGAGGGGTTACCTCCCTGGAATCAGTAATCAATGACAGTTTGAATCGGCAAGTTAGTAGTTAAACGCAAATAACTCAGGTCACTACAAACTTAAGCTAGATCTGGTTAAAATAATATTATTTGTGAATAAATTCTTAATTGCAAATTGTCTACAACTGTATTCTGGATAACATATAATCATGGTCTCAGTTGAAATCTGGTGGTGTCACAAATGATTATAGGTAAAATGTAGGAATGTGCCATGTGTTAATCTATATTAGTAGGCTGATTGATTTTGGCAAATGTTACAGCTGTTTAAATATCACATAAATTTTGTATTCATCCTCTGTGCAGTAAGAGGCTTAAATAGTTAGCAGAGTGGAGCAGAAAAGGGAGTTTGCTCACAACACATTGGTGCGTGTTGTTTACTGAATCAATGGGATAAACTTGAGTGTTCTGAATGTCGCCGTTTATGAATATAAGACCCAGGAATTGAATTTGGTCACTGCTGATTGCTCTTACAGAATATTTTATTTATAAAAAGGTCACTCTCAGAGGTCTTCATACTGCAAAGCCAAATGTCTGGGTCTCTTTCAAACTCTTGTCTCTGGTACAAAACACAAATGGTTTTGAGTGCCATTACCACAATGTTTTTTAAATAAAATCCAGACAGTAAGTATAGTTGTTTACACTGTGCATCGCCACAACCTTCTGTTTGGACAGTATAATAATATAATGACTCAATTCTATATTTTAAAATCGGGATGTACAGCCTTTGAAAGAAAGAAAATATCAAGTCAATGACTGATACCAATGACTGCTTGGCCAAGTCAGTGATTTTTGTTAATGGTATTAGAACGCCAACATTAATTGTCTGCTTATTCTATCCTGTGATTCAATCACACCTAACAAAAACAATTAGCTAAATACTTGGCAGCGAGGCGTGTGTTTTACCGAAGTCCTTGCCAGGTTTCTTTGCCGAGGTCTGACGGTGGGACTACAGCTTCATAAGGAACCTGGCTGCCTTATGGATAGGTCTCTGGCTGGGATTTGACAACCAACAGTAGACCAGGTGGCAGTGCTGTAGGAGGCTCGAGGCAGGAGGCAGTTTTGTGAGACTTGGGGGATGGGGTGGGGGATGATATCCTGCTAGCTGTTTCTCACCCCCAATACAAGCCAAGTTCCATTCTGCCAGAACATGCCTGAGGCATTTGGGACTTTCACTAAGTCTGGCAGTGAGAAGCTGGACTAAAAAATGAAAGTTCTCTCCCTCCAAAATATCCATCTTCATCATCTTGATAGCTCAATTTATTACTAAAAATAACTGTTTATGACAATATATATTGCACTTGTTGTCCCTTGTTTTACATTCTCAAACTGAAAACCAGGTTTGTGTCAAACTTTGTTTGTGTTACTGTTATGAGTGATTAAAGTTGGATGACAGAAAAAATCTTTAACACAAAGGAAAGACTGATAATGTTTGAAGACAGTGGCCAAGAAAACAAACGAAAAAAAAAATCAAAATTCCGCAACACTGAGGTGTGATAGCGTTGCACTTAAAACATCAAAATGCTCATGTTTGAAATTAGAATGGCTACTCTTGTATCATCATCCCATGCAGTTTTCACTGTGAGGTGGGCTTCATATATGCAACATAGAGTAACAGTGAGCGGGGTTTTACTTTAACAGTAAACAGGAATGTTGCTTTTTTGTCCCAATAGAGTCTGGTTTCCAACCTAGTGAGAAAATTAGTTTGGTAAGTTAAAAATAGACATAAGCCATTGATGAAGGAGGTGGAGTCTGAATGAAATTCTTTTTCGCGGACTGAAAGCAAATACATTACTGTTCGCAGCAATAAATAAAAGAGGACAGAGAAGAACGGCCTCTGTTAACTAGAAGCAAAAATTAATAACAACGCGTGTCTGATAAGTAGGATAACAATGAGTACTCCTCTACAACCATTCTTGTTAGCTGCTTTACTATGCATACTACCAAAAAAAGGGTCCAACTAAATTATTCATATTTACGAATTGGTTAGTTACAATAAACAATTCAACAGCTGATAAACTATAAACAATTACTAAATGACAATGAAATCGCTGGTAAATTCTAATTACCGTCCACTCATAAAAAAAAAAAAAATTATGACAACAAACTGGACTTCAGAAAAAAAAACAGTCAAATATTACTTTCCTTCAATTTTTCCTGTTTTTTTTTTTTTTTTTTTTTTTTTTAAATAACTCTTTTAAAAAACAGCAATTTTTCGG
>CAAKHD010013673.1:274938-292544 GCA_901007705.1 Fistularia tabacaria | reverse complement strand
TGTTTTTTAATTGGGTCTTTCTTAAAATATGCAAGAGGGTCCAAATAAAAAAAAAAAAAAAAAAAAAAAAAGAAAGAAAGTGAGAGTGAGAGAGAGAGAGAGAGAGAGAGCGAGTGCAGATCCACAAATCCTGAAGGGCATTGCTCTGCTTTAAAATGACCTTCTGCCAACTTTTGACCTCCCCCCCATGAGATACCCACTCAAACCTATTGATAAATTGAACTGTTGTCCATTTAAATTACACCCAGCTCTGACTAACATTTGAATATTCACAGTGGCAGGTAATCTAGTACTTCCAAAGGATCTGACAGTAAAAAACAAATTAGCCATTACAGTGTCCACACAACTCAGTCACAGTCCAGCGAACACACAGAGAAACGGACACTTTACATTCGAAAAATATGTTACTGGTGACATTCACATTCCCGTGAAATAATTGTTTCATTTCCTCTGGCTCACAGACTTAATGAGTCCCAGGTGAGTGCAAAGTATTAAGAGGTATCTGCCTGTACACACAAAGGAAGACCTAGAAGGCTAATAAATTGGAATTTCTTAAAGTTGACAGATTATGGCTCAGTTATTAGGGTGCCCAAGAAACTAACACTAGCCACATACATGCATTATAAAAAAAATGTAAGAGTAAGCAAGTACATGTAATTTTTAGTATCTTTATACACAGAATATCCATCACTAATCACAATTTTAAAAAAAACCCAGAAATGTTTCAGACCCTATGCTTTTACTGTTGTATTTGCCCTGCAAATGAGCTTCAGATATTGTAAATTCATAAAGAATAAGGGGAATGGAGGGCGTGCACTGGGTTGAGGTTGAGGACAAACGCTCTGCTTGGCTAAGGTCATCATATGTTGTTTTTGTGTCATGTTAATTGTGTCTAATTTCTATTCTATTTGCAGGAAGAGTGTTTTGCTTAATTGTTTTTTTTTGTCTGTAACGTTAAAATCTGTTAAATGTAATATATCATCATCAAGTTTCTTTAGTGAATATTTTTACTAATTCTGTGTGCATGAGATGCCATAAATAAAATGTAATATTCCGAGTGAAAAGTGCATTCCTTATTTTGGGGTTATGTTTGAGTTGGTTTACTGTCAACAGATTCAATCCAGTAATCCACTGTGTGCAGTACAAGAGGATATTCAGTGGAAACAGAGAACGAAATTGAACCGGGTATAGTTCTTATGTTTGCGTATCTCCCAGCTTCAAACACATAAAAGAGTGCTATTGCACCCCAGGAGATGGTTAGATGAGTGGAGAATTGCGCTCAAAGTGGTTTAATGCAATTTGAGATAACTGCATGGGAGCATTTCTCATAGACAACTACCACAGCAACTGACTGACCAAAGGTAACAAAGCACTTGGTTTAATTTCACGTCAAATTATTGTAAGAATCATACTGAAATGAATGTATATACCTTTATCAGCAAATGTCTTTTTATCTGATAAAGCACTAGACTGGCAATTCTGCCATTGTTATTACAAAGAAAAAATATTCATAGTGGATTGTTTTTCTGTTCAATACTATGCTTGGCAGCATTTAGCTAAATCCATATGTAGAGTAAAGAATCGCTTGTTTTTTAAACAAATATTTAAACCCCAGCGTAATTCTGTTGTGTCTACATTTCAGACATCAGAAAAAAGATGGTACAGCCTGAAGCAGAATTGTTGATTTGATTGACTTTATCACAAAAATCCGTTGTTTCAACTGGAAGGAAAAAAAGATGTGTTTGGGCCAATGAAAGGGAGACAAAAAAAAAATTATGATCCAATGAGTTTTCAAAGACCAGACAATGTGCCCCCTTGTCAAAAGCCTGACTTTCCCTTTGGCAAATTCTTTGATAACTTGGAGTTACTAGGATAACAGCAGACTATGGAAAAAAGGAGGTGTAGATTTCGAAATCTAATCACACCCCTATCGCATTTGATAAGATTTTTTTACTTGATCTTTTACAGATTCTCATTCAATATAAAGTATGACCAAAAAGCGAACGTAAACAGGTTGAAAAAAAAAACAACAAAAAATCAAGCAGGTTAGACATTCATCAAGCAAAAGTCCAGACTAGAAGAGCATTGAAACATTTTGATTGTTTTGGATTTGCTTATGTCTAATAGAAAATTTGTTCTAAAAAAATTAACAGATACGGACAAGAGCAAATTAACTAAAGTTGTAACAAAAGTCCCTTCTTCAAAGCATAAAAATAAAAAAAAATGACCGATTTACATCTCACATGAACACCATGAGCTGACCCTTCATCGTGCTTACTTACTTTCATAAAGAACGGTGAGGAGAGCTAAAATCCTATGAAAGCTAAAAAGCACACAAACAAATAGAAATTTTACTATTATGATGATAAAATATTTACAGTTTTAGTTTATTTCTCCTGCAAGAATTGTGTCAGTACGCCTTGTTTTTACACAAGCAAAATGGACCGGTGCTCTTCGGAGCTTTTAAAATACAGGGTATGATGATAATTTAGCCTCCACAAAACCAGTGTGGTCTTGAGGAACAAAAATAAATAACCAAAGCCTATGAATGTCACAAAATGAAACACTGCCGGCTCTACAGGGTGATGAAAGGCAGGTCACAATCAAGCTAATGACAGATGAAACAATAGTTGTCTCGATTGCATTTAATGGATGCAGGAATTAAAATGAAGGGGATCAAACAAATCACCTATTCTAAAGTTTGGTACAGTTATTAACCATTCTGAACATGTGGGCAGAAAAACTGAATTGCTCAGAGATTTGGCTGGTCATTGTGTTGCTCTTGCTTTAATGGAAAAAATCAGTCATGCAATTCCAAAGTGCAAAATGCAAATTGTGACCAACAACTGGATAAATACAGAGGCACTTGTTTTGTTACACCGCTATCACAGCCGGCTGACTTTGTGATGATGAATTTGAACAAAATTTGTTTTGAAATGTGATATTTAAGATACCTTCTGTGATAGTGTTGGGAAAACTATTGTGTGATTACATAATTTGAAGTAATACTGATCAAAAACTAATTCAAAACAGTCTCATGCAAAGACCAAGCCAAACTGGGAGTAAATGAGCCCTAATGTTATTTTCGGTAATGTTGTGTTTGGTATCTATTGTTCATGAGAACAAATTAATAGCATTTCCCATGTGAAATCAGTATACAACACTGCTGTTATTATAAGATAGCAATCATAGGAAATGATATTTTGCATGAGCTCTTCCTTCCTCTAAATTCACAAGGTGCTCATCAAAAGTACAAAGACTGAAAAGCAGTCATTTTTAAAGGTACTTGTATGCTCATCCATGACCAAATCAATAGAAAAAAAAAATGGCACTGACACACACACATTTCCTCTCTGCCTCCTTGCCATGCTGAGTTGTAAATAATGAAAAGTGGATAGACTGCAAATTGAAATAAGACTTCTGATGTAAAAGGTCAAGAAGTTAAGATTCGCTTTGTAGAGCACATCTATATTTGATGAAAAGTTTGTGACAGTGACAAATGCTTAAACTATAGTATGCAGAAATAGAAAGGATGTGCGTGCACAAGAAAAAAATTTCAACTCTGCATACATTAGTATGAAGTAAAAGAATATTATGCTTTAAGAATGTGTGTAACTTGGACACCTGGGCAGGAATTTCATGGGATCATCACCATAAGCATTTCTGCTATTCTTCCTGGCCTTGTGGTGGTTTAGTTAGAGCATGGCAGCAAGCTGCTTTGTCTTTGTGGCCTGCAGGACTACTTTTGTTTCTTTTTCCCCTCTTTATTGGAATTGATGCCAGGCAGGTTAACAGGTAAAACTACAAATCTGGAAATGAGATTTATCACAAGCATTTATAACACAATTTGTACATGTGTACTAGTAGTTTCAACAAAATAGTATTTCTATTAATTCTAGGAGTACCAACTCAATGGAGAGGGATGTAATGATAGTTCAATTGAAGCAACTGACATTTAATTCATGGCATGGTTAATGAAAATTTTGCCTGCAGAAAAACACTCTTTAGGTTTAAGACAACCCAATCAATTAAAATCCCAAATGAATATAGTTAACCCCATACAAACAATCAATATTTAACGCTGTTTATTATCAATAAAACAATTCCATCCAAACACGTTTTAATTGAACTTTTAAAAAGAAATTTTAGGTTTAAAATGTGAATGTATAACAATAAACATGTCATTCATCTTCCCCAATATAAAAGTCAAGAGGACATCTTATATGCCATCTCGCAAAAAAACCTGTATCAGCAGTTTGACAATTTGGAAACAACTTTGTGGTAAAATCAGTGTGCATTCAAATTCACAGTCATCAAAACTTTTGGAAGTAAAAGAGAAAATATATCAAATCCAAAATATTTAAAAAGGTCAGGTTGAGCTAAAACATCTAAGGGTGAAATGACTGAGCACCTCTTCCACAGGCAGGGACAGAAGCCTGTCCTGAGCATGTGCAAACTCAATTACAGAACTCTACCTTGTCACTGATGGGGGGAATTGTGTTTTCGAAAAACTACTTCCTTTTAGCTTTGCTTCCAGTTTCTACACTCAAGTAGGCCATCTTCGTCAAAAGGTAAACCAACTCAATGTCGCTCAACCTGTCTCAGCCTGGTCGCATCTTTATGCAGTGCAAAAAAAAAGATACAATTTTTGCTCAATGAGGTTGAATATTAAATTGCCTTTGCTGATGAATTATATTTGTTAGTAGGGCGAGTAATCAACAATAGATATTGAAATTTGTGGCATACCTTCCTACCATGGGTTGTTGGGATTAACAGGTGAATTATGACCCAATGCTTGCTTGTAGTAATGGTACCGGTTTTAACTTGGTGGCCCTCATGCCCTTGTGTGACCTTCACACCCTTAATAAGTTTCTAAAAACGATTCAGTTCCATTTCTCTTCAACTTACACAATCCAAGGCCCAGAACAAATGCTTTTCAGGATAAAATGTGTGAAGAGAGGGAAGATGGACATGAAAAATATTGTGAGAAGCTCATATTAAAAAACAAACAAATTCAGTTTCAAAGACCTTGAAATGTCTTATTCTAGTTTTCCTTTAAAGGCTAACTAAAACAATATGTATGCACATTTCTTTAATTGTGCCTCTAAACAAAATTTTAACATGGACGTATAATGTAAATGAGCCTTATGCATCTGTCCTTGGGTCTCTACACAGGCTGTGTATCAGTAAGATGACAGGATCAAATGATCAATATCATATTTCAGAAATATATTGAGCAATGTCAGCCATGCAAAAGATTTACAGGGAGTATTTACTCTGGGTTTTTACCTTAAAACTAACCATTATCTATAACAGCTGTCTGTAACAAATATTTGACTTTTCAATTATGTGTCTATGAAGGTTTGCAGTTGGCCAGGTCATGGGCTTTTAATTGTCGAATCTTGGCAGCATCATCGTCCAGAACTGAAGAAGCTCCTCGTATGAGAGGTGAAACATTTTCAAAATAAACAAAAATAACAAAAACTGAACAAGTCAAGTTGCAGTGACACATTTGAAAACAAGATTTATTAGATAACGAGCATTAAAACCTGGATTCAGCTAAAACATGTTAATGCCAATACTAAATCATAAAAAAATAAATCAAATATGGGTTTCACAGTGTTTGTATGTCTCAGTATGCCAGACTGTTGTATTTGAATTGAGCCTGCAACGTGAATACCATCAGAGTCCCGAGCCTGGACCCAGTGACATTTATGTAAAAAAGAACTGTAGCGTTCTTTATGTGGCTCTGTGAGCAGCATTCTGGTGGTCTACAATGGGAGCCTTCCAAACCACTCAAATTTGCCATTATACTTTGATTGCCACATTTTTCACAACCATTTACGGAGTTTCTATTATCCCAAATTGACTGACATTACATATCTAAATAATATTACCACCACACAGGGACTACTCTACACTTTGCTTCTGATGTAAGTGGAACAACGGGCGGTGGCGGGGGCAGTATCTTCTCAAAGTGAAAAAAAAAAAGATTGATTAAAAAGTTTGTATTTTTTAAATTCTTTTTTCCATTTCTCTCTGAAGGTTCAGTCATCCACTCATTTTCGTCTTCTACTCCTTTCCTGACAATCCATGATGCTGTTGTCCTTCATGATGTTCATTTGTGCTGCCAAGCATCTAGTGGTTCCACAGACAAGATATTTTTCTTCACTTTTAAGCCATAATGATGCAAATTTTAGGACTCCTTGTTCCTGCCATTTGGATTCTCAGGATAGAATTGTTCTCCAAAGTAATTTCATAATTATATCTCTTTCAGGCACAGTGGTTTGTAAAGTACATGGTCTCACTCTATATCCCTGTATGTTATCATGTGTTGGTGTTACTGTCCCTCATCATGCTCATTTATGTTGCCAAGGCACCATTATTTGCTAGTAATACAAATACATGATTTTTTTTCCATTTTACTCTCAGTTCAAAGCTCTATGATTTTTAAGACTAAAACTCCTCTAAAATTAGATCCCATAGGTAATTTGGTCTTTTAAAATTTTTGTTTCACTCATGTTATATCAATTTGTTGTGAAGCCATTTATGAAGTGGTTTCACACACTGTCATTGTTTACCTCTTCATGTTTGAATGCATATGAAGGTCACTTAACATGTAATTCCTTAATGCAGGTGTATTGCAATGATAGGTGATATAAACTAAGATCTGCATTTGACCCAGTTCAAAACTGCAACACGGGCAAAACTGCAACACTGTATTTAACATTAAAGCAACTCTAATCAATAATGTAATCAATAATAATACAATCTGGATAAGCAATTCTGACACCTATCAAAGCATCTGTCACAGTACATTTGTAAACTGGTACTTTGACAAAGTTGACTTTACAGCTGGCTCCAACTGGTTTCAGATTCCAAACTCTGCTATACATGTATATATAGTTTGCAAACAAAAATAATTTTTTGTCTTCCATGGCAAAGGTCTTCTTTTCAAATAGTATTACCTGACACACAGCAGTTTATCCAACAATTGGAACAAATATTTTTACAGGTTTCTGTCACTGACTCATTATCATTATTAACAGAATCTGCATCACCATCTGCTCAGTTGTGATATTACATACTGCCAACTCAGCCGCCCTAGTGTTAACAAAACAACCTGCTCAACAAATGAGATTATGCCTGTAGATCAAGTGCATTATACTACACTGTTTGGGAAAATGAGCCTGTGTTAAGCCAATAATGAAAAAATAAATTAATAAATAAATAAAATAAAAATTAATAAATAAAAAAATAAAATAAAAAAATCAAGGTTTCTGATATCGGTTTGTCTTTAGTATCATAGAAATGTGAGAGAGAGAGATTCACATTGAGTATCTCTACCTTACAGTGAAATCTCTGTTGACCAGCCTCATTTCAGCTGTAGCCATGTTTCGGCATCTTGGCATTTGCTGTCATCTTGATAAGATGAAAGACAACACACATTTTTAAAGATTGAGCTTCAGCAAAATGGGACTATGAATCCTGAGTTTACACACTTTAAAAAAAAATGGACAGAAATGTAGCCCCGAAGGACATGTCATTACCTATGCATAACTGAGGGAAACATAAGCACTATATGATTATGATAACCTCAACCTTTTGAGTTTACACAATTGCAGTTCGTAAAACTGAAGACTTGCAAGCTAAACAAGTAGATGTCAAAACTGCATCTATCAAAATTAATATACGTCATTTCTATAAAAGGAACACTATAATTTCACCCCGACCACCTGCAAAAGAATATAGATATTTAGTGACCATGGTAAGTTAAATTAAACTCATGCCATCGCTGATTATAGATAAAAAGGTTCTTCTTTTTTGTGTTTTCAAATCAAATTAAAACCTGTTTAATCCTCATTAGTCATGGTTTACAATGGGATTACCATTATGTTAAGGACTGTAAGAAGCTTTTGCAAGACTTCCCTCAGAATATTTTAACTCTCCTCAGACTGGAAGGTATTCTTTTATAAAAATGTGCTCCTTGTGTTAAATTATTTTGACTTTAGGAGATTACAGGATGTACACTGATGTAAACCTAAAAATAACCTAAAATTCTAAAAGTAGTAAAAACAAACAGTTGGCTGATTTCAAAATGTTGGTTTGAATGTCACATACAAGATGTTGTAAGTCACACAGATATTATACCCTCACCCCCCATCCCTTTTGTTTGAATAAGAAACACCGGTTTAATGCAGCTGTTTGTGTTGTAGTTGTATCTAGCCCATATGCGTCTTACTGACCTAATTTAAGAAACAAAAAATCTGGCTTTTACAGTTTTATTTTTTTGTTTGTTTGTTTGTTTGTTTTGGACTTATCTGACATGGTGGGTCTTTTTAAATTTTGCTTTCCTACAGATCCATGCCTTTTCCTTTTTGATATTTTAGTTGTTTGTCTATCTTTAACCCTTTGAGTTTACCAATGCAAAAGATTCTTACAATTGACAGAATTTTCTATTTTTTTCATGATTTTACTTCCATAAAATCACTTGCTGAGACGAAAGCAATACATTTTAACACATGCTGCCAATCACCCCTTGACTTCCCATTCATTACAATGCAAAACATTTTCAACGCTTTGTATCCCAACTGCATCACTAGACTTAATGGAATTCTTCCTTCATTTATTCAAGGTCAAACCTCATCACACCAACAGTTCTTTGCATTGTAAATCTTCCTCTCTTTATGTCTGTGGGGATATTTGAATAATTGAAAGTTTCCTGTCGTAGTCGCTCAGAATTAAAAAAAAAACAGAATACTGACAATGAATGGTGATACTGTGCTTTAAAAGAAAAACAACATTTAGACATAATAATAGGCAACAAAGCAATCTGGTACATACATCTGGAACATTTGTAATAAACATGGTGAAGGAGATCATGAACTTTTGTTCCTCCATTAGTGTGTAAGCCATGGTGGTCACAAAAGGCTGTATGAGTATATCAGTTAAGGCATTTGAATGGTTCAAACATTCCAGGTAAAAACATGCAACAACAGACTGTTTAGCTCCAGAGGTAGTTGATGGCCAGTTGTACGGTTGCAGTTCGCTGGACTGCTAAATCCATCCTGCTTAAGATGCAGCATGAATCTATTGGCTAGTTCTACCTAGAGGATTTTTCTCAGTCAAACAATGAAACAACTTCACCAAGAGTTTCACTGCTTTTTCTTAAGTGCAAAAGGGGGATTATTTTCCTATATTGTGATTTCAGAAGAGAATTAGAGTATGACTTACAGCAAACAGGCAGCAGGATTTAAACATGAATGCAACTTTGATACATGGTACACACTTCAACAAGTTAGCTTGTTTTTTGTATAAAATGAGAGGGAAACAAAGGAGGGCTATATCAAATTAGTCCTGTATTTCCCTACAGCAGAGAACGCTTTCATAAACAAAAGATTCCACCATTAAAAATACCAAAGTTGGAGGTTCTTGAAGAACCACTGTAAAATATGACATAGATAAGAATTTTCATGAGCAAATTCAGTGAAGCCTAAGCCTTTACATTAAATGTTGGTAGATGTTTTAGAAAATACATTTGGGTAACATGAGCATATTCTAAAAAGAGAATATTATTGTGATGATAAACCAGTTCCTTCATACACTTGACAGCACATTTCCCTCATTGTTACCATGCAACCAACACATGATACTTGTGTGAGGGAAAGCTTTACCTTCTAGTTGTCTATAGATTTCTTACATACAAATCAAAATGTGGAGAAACTCTGATTACTTCAAACTTAACATATTTGCAATAATTAAGATGTCACTAAACAAAATGAAAAATTATGTTGAAATTATTGTGAATATTGCACACAGTCTGGGCAGTATGGCCTGGTAATACTTGTCAAAATGTAAAGACACTGTGTGCATACAAAAGCACAGCTGTAGCACTAAAATGTATAACGTTTTTGCAATGTGCTCTCACATGTACCCATTAGTTCTCTGCTTCATAGAATATACTGCATACAAAGACGAGGAAAATATCTTCTGAAAACCCATCACAAACCGAATCATGTACATTTTTTCCCCATGGGCCATATGATTTGGTTTTCTTTTCCACATTGACATGTATAATAAATATGACTGACTCTAATGAGCATCAATTCAAATGATTAAGACAAGAATCTCCAACCATACAGCAGCGTGACCTAGACCACATCATTAAGCATTAATCATGCCAGATCCTTGGTCTGACAACTTAATCAAACAATTAAAACATTACTCAGATTTGCAAAAAAGAGAGCATGTGCTCACTTGAATCATCCCAGAGAGATACGCAATAAGTGAAGTGACAAATTAAAAAGCTGCACTATGATGTTTCAGTACACTTTTCAAGAAATCACTGACTGATTCAAAAGCAAAAAGCCTCTTTGCATTTCACCTGAGGACCTCTAGCATGAAAATGTTCATTACATAACAAAACATACCAAAAACAAAAGAAAGCCCAAATGACACCAAAATTTAGTCCAGAGTGGTTTGAGGATAAAAGAAGGGGTCATTAAATATAATAGAGATGAAGGGGTACTTACTGTGGAGAAGTTCATAGGGTAGCAATCCTCTCCTCGAAATGTGCACTGCAGTAGCATGTCACCGATGTCATGACCTGTGCGGTTATAGAAATCAGTCATGTTGAACAATTTTGGTTTGAAGTTCTGGAAATTTGCCTTATCCTTAAGGGCGGCCAGAACCTCAGGCTCAGCCAAGTGGGGGTTGGCTATTTGATAGTTATTATTTAGGAGGGCCAGAAGCTCCCCTACATGATAGAGGTCATTTCTGGTGATTTTGGAAAAGCGGAACTCGTTGAGGTTACAGAAGGTGACAGCAGGGAAGGTGAGGTTAGTTGCTGCTACCTCATCCAGCTTGGTGACATGAGGGTACTCTAGGTAGTAAGACACTCGATCCATGCACACCAGCATCAATAAGCAGAGTGAACCAAGGAAGGAAAGAGTCCAGAGGAACCGACGAAATGTCATGTGCCCATAGGCAAATATATGACTCATGCCATGTAATGTGGATATGTTTGCAAAAGCTTGCAGGTTGGATGGTCTGATGCTTTCAATGCTTTCCTCTGAGCTTCCTTTCATGGCAATAGAGTGATGGTCAACACTGTCTCCACAAGAACTTCAGGTTAGAGTTTGCTTAGCAACAGCAGGAGCAGAATCCAAACGACAGTGCTGGTCTGGCACACTGCCTCTAAATTCTCTCAAGAAGTGGTGATGGTCTCAATAAACAGGTACATTGAAAAGGTTGTCAGTCCCCAACATTTTTCTTTTCATCACGAATCACGTTCCAAAGGTTGCTAGATGTTCCTGTGGTCCCAAGTCCCCTTTTTTCTTTGAAGCGGTTTTCTTATTATCTCCCAAACTGTCTCACAGTCCCTGCTCAGCTGTCCTTTGTAGCGGCACCAAACACAATGACAGCTCCAGAAACACCCACTTCTACCACAATGCAATGCCTCCTGATTCCTGAGTGGTGTGACAAGGGACAAGAATACAAGGGACAACAATGAGAGAAGAACAGAGAAAATCGCAGTCGTAATGATAGAGGCACGAGATGAGGGGGGAAGGCGATGAAAAGGGCTAGCGTTTGGAGAGGTGCTAAGCCTCAACAGTCAATGGGACCCTTCCTTATCCAATCGGAGAGAATACCTTTACATCGTTGTGATAATGGGATGCGATGGTTTTGTGAATGGAGGTAATAAAGAGAGAAATGGCTCACGGGTCCCTCGCCGCCACCTTTCCTGTTCTCTTGTGTTTCTTTTGCTCTTCTCTTTTCTTCCAGAAATGAAAATGAAGGGGTCAGAGACCTCAAACCAGCCCACCACTGTGCTTGACAACCGGTGTTCACAGCTTCCACGGGTTCTACTTCCTTATTTGTGCAAATCCTTAGTTAATAGGGACCACCACGTCTTGATGCTTTATGGCTACCCCAAGCCTGCAAAAGCACTAAACCCACTTTCAAGACCTCCAGCTTTAGTCCTGTTAAAATAGAAATTTATATTCTGCCGTGTGGTTCCTTACACTCTCTTTTTCGCCTCCTCGCTCTCCCACCACTCCCCCATTTCTCTCTCTCGGTCTCTCTCCCTCTCTCTCTCTGCCTTCCTCTTTAGTAGTCAGGATCCATCCCACTGCTGAATGGCTGCTTTGCCTGTGTGTCTGTGCTCACGGGGGAAGTCTCTCAATCTGGACACCACCTTTACTGTGAGATTATTCTCTAATATGCTGTAACAGCCATGGCCATCATTACATGTAAATGCCACAATTTATAGAGATATATAGATTTAACAAGGTGTTACGTCCTATATTTTACCTTTTCATATGTAGTTAATGAAGGACCCATAATAATATCTACCCATTTATGCAGTTTGATAAATATAGCATAATGTCTTCTTTTATAACTTTATCAGCTAGGTGTGTAATTTTATTTTACACCAGAGAGGAAATTAATAATCTTAAATGCATTTTTAGTCTTGACATGGTTGGTTTCAACAAAAAAACATGTTTTAGGCTGGACCATTTTATTAGGGTTAAAAGTTCAAAGAACCATAGAGAGAAACATTTTCAATTCCCCCAGGAGCCAACAACACATTCAGTCATTGGTTATCCAGGGATGTTGTATTAACATAACAATAGGTGAACTGTCAAGGATATGACCACGTCCCTTGAGGGCTGAATCAATATTCTGTCTTAGTAACCAGGCACAGAGACCACAGCAACCATTACCAGCAGAGATATGCAATTCCTCTAAAACTACAAAAAAGCATTTCGTCCATAAATCTTTGCACAATTGGAATGTCAACCAAGCATTTACACAGTCGCAATGCATTAAAAAAAAAAAAAAATCCTAAGAAACAGTACACAATGAGTGACAGGCTACTGTGATTTTGAATCACCAAGAATGACAGAATTTGCCTGGAAGGTTTGAGATGGAAGATGCCAATCAGAGCAAAATAAGAGTTTCTCAGAAATATTTATGGTAAGAGTAAATTAATTCTTCAATAAAGTGATGGTTAAATCATAATGGACAATATTGGTGTACTCTGAGAAGACAGACATCTCCTTGTGAAGTCCATAGCCACGAAACCAACATTATAAGCATTAGAAGGATCATTTAGCATTCATGTGTTCTCATATAACATCAACACCAACCCTAACCTAACTCTTTAATGTAAAATCAATAGGAACAATCACCAATAATCAGAGCAAACACTTACAGAGTTGTGAAAAAGGCCTGAAAGCCCAGTGGCCAGTAATCAGCCAGTGACTACAAAACCCTGTAAACAAAATTATAGTTAATGTTGTTTGGGGATATTTAAAAAGTCAAACCTATTTTAATTGATGCAATATTTTTTTGCATCCAATACCAATGCAACCCAGTCACACAGAGGCTTGAGGCCAGTAAGGACATACCCTGTGCCACCCGGCGACTCCCTTGGTGGTATTTCCTGTAAACACGTATTCCACAACTGAGTCAGTGTGATAGGATCTGATCCCTACCTTGCCTCTACTATGGCTGTGGGGGAAAGATGAGTCCATCCTGAAATGTTTGTGAATTAAAACAAAAAAAACCCCAAAACATTACAGGCCAAAATGTGCTACAACTATGAGAATTTAGCGGCTCTTCCACCTCCTTCCTGATGTTAAGCTATTCACCCTATCTGGAGTGAGAATGCAAGGCTCACTGCAGTGAATATTAATATATGAACACTGCAGTTTTGATTTTTGGGTCGTTTGAGTTTGAATATCAACATCAGCTTACGTCGAACATACTTCTGCCTCAAGGATGATGAGACTAAGGTTAAGTCTAATCCTACTTAATAAAGAATACAAAATACAATATGTCTAAAAAGAGGTCTTCTCTTACAGGGAAAACAGCGGCCAAAGTTAAATTATGTATAAAATGTATGGAACAAGAAGCTGCAGCAACAATTGCTAAATTGTTTTACGATACATTTAATATGAGTGGTATAACTGAATTTTTGTATCAATGTTGCAGTATTCTTACAATTCTAACATTACATGTGAAAATATCCTGTCTGTAAACCTCAACTATTTTCACGGTTATGCACATCTTTATTTAGGTTTTACACAGATTGATTGTATTAGATTGGTAGTTTGTGCAGTTTGGGTCATAATTCTTTTACATTCCCAGCAGATATAAGCTTTAGCAAAGTGACAAATAAAACACCATCCATTTACGGAAAAACAAAGCATTATTGTTGACAGACTCACCATGTCAGTCTAAATTGTAATGGTGATTACATACTTTGGCAGATATTTTTAATCAATTTTCTTTGACAAGTAAACTGCCAAGATTGTAGGCAGAGCTGCACAGGCATTTGGCATTATTTCTTAAGCCATAGTTATGCAGATTCGGAAGGTGCCTTTGAGAACAGATCACCCTCTTAGGAACTTGCTCCTGAAGTAAAGCACCAGACCCTTAAAAGCATGCAGTAGGAAAATATTCAGACCCCTCTAAATTTTACTCTTTGTTTCATTGCAGCCATTTGCTAAAATAAAATAAGTTCATTTTATTTCTCATTAATACACACAACACCCCATTTTGAGAAAAAAAAAAAAACAGAAATGTAGAAATCTTTGCAAATTTATTAAAAAAGAAAAACTGAAATATCACATGGTCATAAGTATTCAAACCCTTTGCTCAGTATTGAGTAGAACCACCCTTTTGAGCTAGTACAAGCATGTGTCTTCTTGGGAATGATGCAACAAGTTTTTCCTGGCTTTCGGGATCCTCTGCCATTCTTTCTTTGCAGATCCTCTCCAGTTCTGTCAGGATGGTGGTGAACGTTCGGGGAAAGCCATTTTCAGGTCTCTCCAGAGATGCTCAATTGGGTTTAGGTCAGGGCTCTGGCGGGACCAGTCAAGAATGGTCACAGAATGGTTCCGAGGCCACTCCTTTGTTATTTTAGCTGTGTGCTTAGGGTCATTGTCTTGTTGGAAGGTGAACTTTCGGCCCAGTCTGAGGTCCTGGCCTATCTGGAAGAGGTTTTCTTCCAGGATATTTCTGTACTTGGACGCATTCATCTTTCCTTCAATTGCAACCAGTCGTCCCGTCTCTGCAGCTGAAAAACACCCCCATAGCATGATGCTGCCACAACCATGTTTCACTGTTGGGATTGTATTGGCGGGGTGATGAGCAGTGCCTGGTTTTCTCCACACACACCGCTTAGAACAAAAGTTGAACAAAAGTTCAATCTTGGTCTCATCAGACCAGAGAATCGGATTTCTCATAGTCTTGGAGTCCATGTGTTTTTAGGCAAACTTTTTGCAGGCTTATATAGGTCTTGCACTGAGGACAGGCTTCCATTGGGTCACTCCGCCATAAAGCCCCAACTGGTGGAGGGCTGCGCTGATAGTTGACTTTGTGGAACTGCCTCCCATCTCCGTAATGCATCTCTGGAGCTCGGCCACAGTAATCTTTGGGTTCTTCTTTACCCCTGTCACCAAGGCTCTTCACCCAAGATTGCTCAGTTTTGCTGGACAGCCAGGTCTAAAAAGGGTACTGGTCGTCCCAAACTTCCTCCATTTAAGGATTATGGAGGCCACTGTGCTCTTAGGAACCTTGAGTGCTGCAGAAAGTCTTTTGTAACCATGGCCAGATCTGTGCCTTGCCACAATTCTGCCTCTGAGCTCCTTGGGCAGTCCCTTCGACCTCATGATTCTCATTTGCTCTGACATGCACTGTGAGCGGTAAGGTCTTATATAGACAGTTGTGAGCCTTTGCTAATCAAGTCCAAACAGTTTAATTAAACAAAGCTGGACTCCAATGAAGGAGCAGAACCATCTGAAGGAGGATCAGAAGAAATGGACAGCATGTGAGTTTAATATGAGTGTCACAGCAAAGGGTCCGAATACTTATGACCCAGTGATATTGCAGTTTTTCTTTCAATTCTTTTTAATTTTCCCTCAAGATGGGGTGCTGAGTATACATTAATGAGAAATAAAATGAACTTTTTTGATTTTAGCAAATGGCTCCAATGAAACAGAGTGAAAAATGTAAGGGGGTCTGAATACTTTCCATACCCACTGTATATCATGGAGTTAAGGAGGGAGTTAAAGTACAACACTGTGCTGAACAAAGCAAAGGCAGATCATTGGAAAAACATTTCACGGCTAAAACAATCACACTTACTGCAAAGCTCTATCCAATAAATTGTTAGCTGAAAGGCAAGATCAGATGATGCTAAACATTTAAGTAATGAGAATTAAATTCACCAATGTGTTCATTTAAAAATATAGTACTGATTAAAATCCAAACATTTTTACTTCAAGTTGCAGATACTATAAGTTTGCATCAGATTTCTTATTTCTACAAAGTCTGTTTTCCGTTTCTCACCTGGAGGCTTCCTGTTTTCTTACCATACTTGATGGACTAGAACTTAATAAAATATTTGTGGTATCCCTAATCAGACTTGTCGATGTGCTCCTTAAAATCATGTCACACAGAAAACAAATTCTTTCATCTGCAACTATGCATGAGTGGCTTTCTGTCTGTTTACCTTTTCTTACCCAATTTGGACAGTGGGAAGTGACTACTGGTAGTTTCTCTCTGTGACCCTGTACAGTTGGAATGGTCATCCTTGGAACCAAACATTCCCGGTTCCATTCCCGGTTCCCATTCTCCTAGTCTGTCAAAGTGTTATTGAGCAAGACACTGAACCCCTAACTGCACCCCTGACGCTGATCCTTAGCTGCCTTCTGCTCCTGGTGCATGCATGATGGGTTAAGTGTAGTGGTCAAATTTCACTGATGTTGTGCTCTATCAATAGCTGTATGTGACAATAAAGGCTCTTATTTAAAATAGTGTGATAGGAGAGAGATGCATCTGCTATCGGGATTTCATGCTAAAAGTGATATGGCTTGTTGAAATTTAATCAGCTGTTTTCAGGTAAAACATTCATATTCCAGCATTTGGGACTCCCTGTAAGGATCAAGCGACACAGTTTGTTTGAACTGTTCCAATCCTAAACACATACTTGTTTCTCTGCAACTACTTGGCATTCTAATAGTTGAGGATCAATCATTTTAACCCATTATGGTGATAAAATTAGCTTGTAACAGTTTTTGATTGATGGCGCCCATGTCTACAGACAGTTCCTAATAATCTATAATTAAGTGCATACGGTTGTCCGTAAACCTTCATCTTTAAATTCAGCAAATACATTTAAATGGTCTGGTGGACAGTGTAGGCATGCAAATGTTTTATACACACACACACACACACACACACACACACACACACACACACACACACATTTATTTTAGACTGAATCATTTCGAGTATCTTTAAGTTTTACCTCATCTTGCTATGAGGGTTTCATGTGAGCCGGCCTTTTACAAACTCTCCGACAAGCCTTAAGGAATTGGCTTGGGTGCAATAAACTGAACATTTCTTTCTCTCTGACAGACAGAGATAGGGGACACAAGCATGTGATTTCAGCTTTTTTTTTTTTTTTTTTTTTTTTAAACTCCTCTTCACAGATGGAAAAAAAAAAAAAAAAAAAATAAAAAAAAAACACTAACACCTTCACAAAAAAAGCAACCAATGTTTTCTACCCGATGTGGGCGCAACCCCTAAAAATT
>CAAKHD010013673.1:257066-274918 GCA_901007705.1 Fistularia tabacaria | reverse complement strand
TTTAACGTTTTTTTTTTTTTTTTTTTTTAAACTCCTCTTCACAGATGGAAAAAAAAAAAAAAAAATCTACAAAACAGACACTGACAGCTTCACAACACAAGCAGCCAATGGTTGCTACTCGATGTGTGCGCAACTCCTGAAAATTACCTTGAATAAATGCTGTCTGCTATAAAGGCCTATTTATATGTAATCTTCTGCTCAATAGATGCTGTAGGCAGATGTTGAGAACATAAGCATCACAGTAAGAGAGTCTGAGACTCTCACGATGACACTGAAAAGGCATTTCAAGGCAATTTTACACCACTTATACTCAAAAACTGTATTAATGATGAAAACAAATGCACCCATCTCTCACAGAAATACACAAGAGAATTTCACAAGAAAAAAGTGGAACTGTTAAGCATAAAGACAAACAGTACATAACTTTAGAAGGATTGCACATTATCTGCCTAGAACATAAATTAGGTATTTTTGAGTTTGTATTCTGTATCTCCACACTACAGATAACCACCTTATGTTGTGTAAATGAAGACCTACAAATAAATTGTATATGTAAAATTTGCTAAAAGGGTTCAACTAAGTAAAATTAACTAAGTCCCATTAAAAGGACTTAACTCACTTACCGTGCTGCTGCTGCTACTACTACTACTTAATTGAATTACTAAAAATTGACAAGATCACAATTGCTATGTTCTGGTATGATATAAATAAATGCAATAGATTAGTTGTATACATTGATGCATACCACACTTTTAGAGATGTCTTGTTAGACATGAAGCTCCACCACAGGCACACGCCTTTACTTGGAATAAAATATGGCGCGGAACAAGCACCATTTAATGATTGTATGTTTCAAACCAAATTTGAATCCAGATAACCGCAATTAAAATAAGTTACTGTTGACAATGTCATGTACCCAACAGCCAGCCTAAAGGAAAACAAACCAAATGTTCGTCACCATTTTGCCACCACTGACAATAAGTGAAGTTAAAATATACAGCATAAGAGGAAGCACCTTTGCGTACACAGCCAATGGCTCGTCATCAAACAAGAAGTTTGTTGCACAAACTCACATACGTGTGTATTTTCAAGATATCAGTAGGTTGCTGTTGAATCTACTGCCTTCAAGCGCTTTCGTGCAGCCTTAAAACTGATGCAATCGTGCCACTCAGTGGGCAGATCTAGCAAGCGCAAGAAGGTTTCAAATTGAAATCAATCTTTTCCTTTCGGCTGGCCCCTTCAGGGGTCCCTACAACAAATCATCTGCCTGCATCTTGTATTTTTCCTCAACGTCCTCTTCTCTTACACCACCTTACTTCAAGTCCTCTTTCATTCCATTCATAAATCTCCTCTTTGGTCTTCCCCCAGGCCTCTAGCCTCGCAGTTTCAAACACTGCAGCTTTCTACCCACACATTCATTTGGAATGGTTTCTCTACGATGCACGGTGCAAACACAAAAAAACAAATAATATTCCCCCTCCTATCATCTCAGGCTGGCCTCTCTTACTTTATCTCCAAAATATCTAAAATGCGCTGCCCTTTTGATGGCCTCATTCCTGATCCAATCCATCCTCATCACTCCCGAAAGAGAACATTAGCATTTCATCTCTGCCTCCTGTCTTTTCCTCAGTGCCGCTGTCTCTAAACATGCCAACGTTGCTGATTTCACCACTCACTTGTTCACTTTCCCTTTCATCCTGATACTCGTATTCAAACATTACTCATTGACACGTTTCTCCAAACCATTCCACACATATTTCTTCTCCTCCTTTGGCCCATTGTTTCGCATAGGTCCCTCTACTTCACAATCAGCTTTTCTGTCTTGCTGCAGCTAATCTTGATACCTCTCCTTTTTAATGCATACCCCCACCTTTCTAGGGCCTCTTCCACATGTGTCCTGCTCCCACTACAGATCAATGTCACAAGTAGTCCATGGAGATTCCCATCTAAGCACATGAGTAAGCCTGCCCATCACCACAGCAAACAGGAAGAGCTAAAAGCTGATCCTTGATGCAGTCCCACCTCCACCTTTAACTACTGTCACATCTATAGCCCACCTCACCACTGTCTTACAGCTCTCATGAATTTCCTGCCCCCTCAAATATACATCTCTGCCCCTCTATAGAAAAGGTGACCGTTGTAGACCACAAAGAGGATTAGATAGTGACAATGAAGTCAGGAGGGCATAGAAAAATATTCGAAGCAGAGAAGCAGTTGGTTCTGATGACATACCTATGGTAGAATAAATCAGTTTTAAAAATGACAATAGTCAATTACACAAATGAAGTGGGAAAACATAATCACAACCAAAACGAAGGACCAATCGTCAGGTTTAGGACATACAAGAGCGTTTCCGTAAACAATACTCACTGCAGCGCTTCTTGTAATGAGGGGCAGTTCAGACTAAGGATGAAGACAGGTGATCTAAATTTAGCAACTGATTGGACTGCATTTACACAGCGAAGCGAGAGCAACAAAATGGGAATATTTCCTATGGTGCAGTTTCGGCTTGTTCAAGTTTAGTTATAAAAATGACAAATGATATTTCTAAAAAGAAAGGGAAGAGTTCCGGCGAGAAAAAGGCGAAAAGGAAAGCCAAAAGAAAGGAAACTTACGCAATGTATATCTATAAAGTTTTGAAACAGGTGAGTCTGTCTTTTTAAATCTGCTTTGCCTCGCTCTCGCGATAACTTACTAAAGCAAACTTATCTTCCGAAGGTTCACCCAGATACAGGGATTTCAAGCAGGGCGATGAGCATCATGAACTCCTTCGTCAATGACCTGTTCGAAAGGATCGCTACCGAAGCTTCGCGACTGGCCCAGTACAACAAACGCTCCACCATCACAAGCAGAGAGGTGCAGACGGCCGTGAGGCTGCTGCTGCCCGGGGAACTCGCCAAGCACGCCGTGTCCGAGGGCACCAAAGCCGTCACAAAGTACACCAGCTCCAAGTGACCGCTGCGGCTGACTCCTCAGTGGGTTCTAAACCAGTGTCGAGGGGCAGTGGGACTGTAGCCCACCTAAATAAAACTACCACAGCTCATCTGTTCCTTGTCAGTCCAGATTCCCTTAATTTTTAACGATTTATGTTGTCATTGATACTACACTGTGCAATTTAGTGTACTTTTCATTGTACGTCTTGTGGCTTTCATTTAAATATTTAATCCTGTCTCCATCTTTAGTATCAACATAAATCACAATTGCAACGGCTCGTGATGACCAATCATTCAGGACCCCTACTCTTTCATAATAACAGATTTTTTTTTTTTGATTCAGCAACGGGTTTGCTGTAAGATAAAGCCGTCAAAATTTGACTCAACTCTGTATCAATGAAATACCTTTGTTCTGGCCACTCACAATCGGTGTGAATGAATGGAAATACCCTGAGTATTTTGTGTACATTTTAGTACTTCATGTTTTCCACAAGTGGAAAAACTGACCAAGTGTATTTCATGTTTTCTGCATGGGTATGGAGGCTTGATATTACACTTAGTGTCTGCTGATTGTCAAAGCATTTATGTGGCTGATTGCTGCTTTTGGGATATCTGTGCATCCATTATTCAGCAGTAGTTACGCCTGAGAATAAATGGTTACCCCTGAATATTGGAAAACTGTCGCCCCTTCCACACTAAGAACTCTTATACAACCCAGTGCTGTGAGGAATTCCACAAAATGAAAAAGTATGGTATATTGTTTTCTGTAATCCTATCTGTCATTCACTAAAACCAGAATAAACGCTTATCTGTACTTGAGATTTGTACCTCTTGGTATGGGTACCTCTGTTGTGCTTTTGACTGACGTCTCATACAAGTTTACATTGCAGTTACTGAACTCGGATAAGGATTGTTATAATTGTATATATCCATACATCCATCTTCTGCCGCTTATCCTGCACTCGGGGTCGCGGGGGATGCTGGAGCCTATCCCAGCTGTAATCGGGCGAGAGGCAGGGTACACGCTGGACTGGTCGCCAGTCAATCGCAGGGCCACATGTATCGACAAACATTCACTCACTCACTCATTTGGGGTAAATTTTTCCCAATTTTTTTCCAATTAACCTGCTGCAGGTTTTTGGACTGTGGGAGGAAACTGGAGGACCTGGAGGAAACCCTGTTTATTTTTACCAAAACACCTGAGCATCGCAGAAAAAAGGTTGCAGACTAAGTGACAAAAATGCAGGCTTACAAGTAAATAATCACAAACAAAAGCAACTTTTTCAAAATCAAGGATGCAAGGTCTGGGCAATACGGACATGAGACGTGATCACACCACAGAAAAATATCTGTGTTACAACCTAATATTTGTATGGATCCTTAAAACTTGTGAAATATGATTTACTTACTGTATCCAGACATGGATTGTTTTCTAGTAAAACAAAATCTTGTTTTTCGCTTAAGGCTAAAGGCTAAAAAACAAATAACAGTTTATTGATCTTTTTTTTTTATCTCAGGAAAGAGTTATTTGCAAAAAAAAATCTGATGTACCATCAATTAATTACTAATGGAATCAAAAAGATATTTTAAAAAAGAGAAAAAAAATCAAGAAATTATGCAAATTTTAAAAAAAGTATTAAAAAAATGACACTTTATTGGGGTTCAGAATACTGCATTCAAAAGACATATCAATAAAATGACACTAAACAACACCGCAGTATGATGAAAACATTGATAGTGACATCTGACTTCATGTGGCAATGTCGATGTCAATGTCTTTCCTGATTAAATTTTTTAAGCTACACATAAACAATTGATGTATGATATGTAAAATAGGTAGATCTTGTCATTAAAATCAGGGTAAACACAGACTAAACACTGCCATTTGCATTAACTTTAGAATGACAAGCAGACTGCACCACACGCTGATGATATATGTATCCATTTCCTATCATGGCAATGCTAAAGAAACAACAGTAATAAGGTCCTATGAGAGAGTAGAGGGGCCCCTGCTTACTCAACTTTGCCATTGAGGCATATGTTTGAGGGCTCCCTTGTGACTTTGGTACACATCTGAACAGCTTACTTTGCATATAGCTCTCTCAGCCTATTCCCTTGTTCCATTTTGCATCAGTGTTTAGATTATGACCAAATGCAACCTCAAGGGGGCACAAGCCGGTTTGCTCCTTGAGCCAGTCCCAAGCCCGGATAAATGCAGAAGGGTTGTTTCAGGGAGCACATCAAATATAAAAGCTGTGTCAAATGAAAGAAACGAAACAAAAAAAATATGAATTCCAGGAGATTTATGGATGTAGTGCAAGAGGAAATGAAAGAGATTTTTGGATGTATTGAAAGAGGACATGAAGTTAGTTGGTTAATAAGGTTAGACCGAGAAGATGAGTCACTGTGGCAACCACTGTAAGGAGCAGCTGAGAGAAAAGAAGTTTAGATTGGGTCCGTGCTTACATTTGGCAAGGAGATATGGGTGATTTTTAAGTCGGGCTAGGGTCACTTTAGATGTATTAATGGGTGAAATGTTCTAATTAAGCAGGAAGGTATACAGTCTCCAATTATACTTTCTTTTTTTATTTCTTGTGTTATGATTTCCATTACACGTGACCATCTTCCCCCTTATGATACCTGTTTATCTCTCTAAGAGGGACAATTGGAATAATTGAACTCATCTTGTTATCAGTCAGTATTATATTTTGTCTCTTTCTGAGTCAAGGGTCCATGTGTGCTTTCACCCCTTTGCTTCCCAAAGATGCTATTCCTAAGATTTATGAAAAAAATCACTAAATTCAAAGTGCTTTCTTCCATGCATTAGGAAATGGTGAAGATATTGCTAAACAGTTTACAATTGTAAAACAATTTTCAATCAGGTTTATTTACAGGGAAACACAAAATTAAAAAAATCTTGATTCAATACTGGAGTCTCTAATTGATGCTGGTTTTGGTACACTGTATTTAAATCAACATTGCAATTCAAAGATCAGTTTACAAGGCATTTATGAATAATTGAATGGTAAAATATAGTAATTCAAAGGTAAGTGAATATAGTTGGTTCAAAAGAAATGAAGAAGCCGTTTATTATTATTATGCATGGCGTGTGATCGATTCATACCACTGTTCAATACACTGGTACCTATTGGACAACCTCCGTAAATGAAAAAATAATTATAATAATTATATATGCCTGTGTATGTGTATGTGTATGTGTATGTGTGTGTGTGTGTGTGTGTGTGTGTGTGTGTGTGTGTGTGTGTGTGTGTGTGTGTGTGTGTGTGTGTGTGTGTGCGTGTTCATGTGCTTGTGTGTGCTTGTGAGTGTGTGTTTGTGTTCATGTGCTTGTGTGTGCTTGTGCATGTGCATGCTTAGTATTCTAAACTACATTCCACTTTAATATTTGATTTTGGAATAAAATGCCAATTGAACATTAGATGCATATAAAATTGCCCCCTTGAGTCCATGGGGGAGCTGAACATGAAGAAAATCAGTCACCACATATTATTGAATGTAACACTTTTTCTCTTTTGATAAAGGCAATATTTTATGGATTGAATTCTAATACATGAGGAACCTCTTTTGTACTCTTTGTCAGGAGAGCTCAAGGGCAGAGACTGCTGGACAGAAAACCATATACCACCTGAATGTAAATGATATTACGGGCAGTGCTGATGACTGATGCCTGTCAGAAGAGGAAAGATTGTTAAAAAAAAACAAACAAAAAAAAAACAGATTTTCTTTGATTTTATTTTTTCCTTTATATTTTTTTATTTTTTCCATTATGCATTTATCTGATTTGGCCTGTTGATAAGTGACCTAGGAGAACTGGTGCTGTGAGTAAATAGATCAATGACCACTTACATTGTACATTTTGAAGGTCATTGTTACCTCATTTTATTTACATGTCTATAGGTAAATATTAATATTTGGCAACAAGAGGTTAAATCAGAAAGAGCAGATCGTGCCATTTGAATTTGGATTATTTGTTGCCATCACAAAAAAGGAGGAAATCTGTACAAAAGGTATAATAATAAGCCAAGGACAAGGACAAAAGACAACTCTAAATAAAGTATCTATAACTGCATTTTGCTAACAATGTTTCAAGAGAGAAACAATGTTTCATTTGTATAAGGAGCGATGTTAGAGTTTTTGAATTTTAGTTTATTGGTAAAGCTTTCAAACGCCGGTAATCAAAAACGAGCCAGACTCTTTAAGTTTCCATAAATTAATGTATATGTGAACTAATTGACATATAATTTTTTTAATTAAAAGTCATAAAAGTCCAAACAACAATTACGTTACCTAGTCATTTAGAATAAAGAGTAAAACCTAATCAGATCCATTATGCCAGGGGAGCAGTTAGGGGTTCAGTGTCTTGCTCCAAGCATGTCGAAGTGCTGTTGAACAAGACACTGAACCCCTAACTGCTCCCCTGGCGCTTTTCCTTAGCTGCTTTTGCTCATGGTGCATCCATGATGGGTGAAATGCAGTGGTCAAATTTTGCTGATGTTGTGCTCTATGTACAGCTGCATGTGACAATAAAGGCATTTCTTCCTCTTCTTCTTCATTATTGCATTGCCTTGAAATATAAGCATTTATACACCAAACAACAAAGTTATGTAACAATGTATCCTATTATGTATTCTAATCAAGTGTTTTAAAAGGCAAGATTGCCAATTTAACAGTTCTTGATTTCAGAATAATAACACTGGTAGTTGTGCCTGTCCAATCTGCATAAAATATAGAAACTGATAAAGGTCTTTCTAATTAGGATGGGGTTTACATTGATCTTTACATACACCTATAAGCCCTTATCAGTACCCTTCAAAGCATGGCTTTCATGTACGATGCACTTGGATCAGACTTCCACATCTGATTGTTATTGTTGAAAAGCGCATTTAACATTTTCCACTGTATTCTTGGTAATGATATGAAATCTGCAGATGTTCTTATGAGACAGATACAATCCTTGATGGTTGTTACTATGCACTCGATTATCGCAGTAATTTAGATTTAGATTTTGCATTGTACACGCTTCCCAATATCCGTTCTTATGTCCATGTCTAGTGGTAGTTGTTGCTGTCTCCTTTAGGCAGAATGCGAGGAACATATTATGGATGGGTGCATTAGTGAGCGATGCCGAGCCTGGACTGGCTTGCCTTGTTTTTGTGTGAGAGTGCATCATTAGAAAATGTTCCACTTGGCAGGGAAACATGTATTAACTGCGACCACAATGAAATGAGGTTGTGATAGATGGTTAAAGTTATGCAGGACTATTAGATTGAAATATTAACCTCTCAATTGTCATGATGAAACAGAGGGATATTAGTGTGGTGATCAGCGCATTGAAAGACAATTGGAATCTCCAAAGACCAATACAATATATTATACATAGTGGGCTCAGAGCTGTAAGAGTATTGAAAAAGTAATCACGCTACCACAGTTTGGAGCTAGTCTTCAAATCAAGACTCTATAAATTCATTTAGCTTCTCCACGAACACCTCGAGCATTGTAATGAGACCTGTAAGAGAGAGGTTTGCAGTGAGGGCTTCTTGTCCACATTTACTGTCTAGAAAAGTTTAGGGGCTTTTGAATCAGCAATACAAGTAAACCAGTGTTGATGGGCTATGAAAGACGCTTTAAAGCAGACCATGTGTCTCCATGTAAATGGTTTAGGTAGACCTTAGCGTGAGTCAAACATAAGGATAATCAATGGAAGACCAGATACAATGAGATTGATTGATGCATGAATGCACAAATAAATGTCCCTTCAGATTTTGTCACAGACCAATCGACTATTCTAATTACATTTCATTATGTTTGCCTGTTTTTATCAAGATAAGATAATAAGCTAATACTTTATTGATTCCCATAGGGTGAAATTTGTATTGCCAGAGCGCCAACTTTAAATGTAATTTATCCTAAGATGTGGGGTGAAATGTATAAATTGAATATTAATTGGATCCTAGTTTATTGAACAAAAACCATATATTTCCATTTTAGCAAATGTACACCAGAAATGTGTTGACTGTCATCAACCTACAACAGCCTCAATTGCATAATCATTAGCATTTTGTTTTAGTGTAATTATTACTGTGTGCATTTCACTATTTTCTCAGTATATCAAATGACTGCTCAGTGTGCTGGGAGTGCCATAGTTAAATCACTTTCTTTATCACTGTGTGCCACAGCACTCAAAACAGCATTAAGAGGCATATAATCAGAGGGAACTAATTGCTACTGATTGCATAAATGAAGTGCCTTACTTTCATCAGAGCTATTGCTGATGTCCAGTCTTTTACCGCCAAGGGTAAAAGACCTGAGGCGGTTAACCAGAATTCACAAAAGCTTGGAGAGACAACCACTGGTGGGTAATGTGAAGAAGCCAGAGATTTAATATATCCATTGGGGGCTGCAAGGGCAGGGCATGTTACCACTACTGATGTTTTCTGTTGTCATCAGAGTTGTCTCCACTTCACAGAAGATGACACACACATACATAAACATGTGCGCACATGTGCACACAGACACACACACAACGACAAAAAATGCCTACTATTTGAGAAATGATTTTTTTGGAGTCGCTGTCTTTTTCCCCATTAGTAAGTGTTTAGTTCAGCGTTTTAAATAATTGCGTTACAAGGAATGATATTTAAAATACATTTGGGAGTCAATGAGGCGGGAAAGTGCCTACATGTTTTGCTGATGACACCCAGGCCATTTGGAAGACATCAAAGTAGAGAGGAGGTAGCCCAGATGCATATTATAAACTCATTATGTATATCATTTAAAAGGATGTACTCCAGCCGCAAAAACAATATTCTTACTCTCTCTTTGGTAATGTGTGTTCCCAAAGTTGAAACTCTTACTCGCCTTCAATTTAATGTGGCATCTATTACCAAACTGTAACGTAGAATAAATGGCCTTGATTTCCATACAGGAATGGTCGTTAAGATATAGATAGGATGCAGTTACGCTTCTGTGTTTTCAAATGATAAAGAAGGTAAAGCCACAGCACAAATACATTTTTCAACTCTGGTACAGAACTTGTTGCCACAGAGCTTGCAGACATGGATTCCATAACAGACGTAAATAACAAAAGACTGTAAAAGGTTTCAAATTAATCGTTTCTCCATAACACTAATTCAGGCTTTGCAATTTGCCACAACACCGCAAGTTGATTAGTCAGAACTAGGTAATTCAACATCACTTTTGCCAGGCATCAAAATCAATCCAGTCTTTGGCATCATGAGAGATCAAATATTTTATTATTTTTGCAACAATGTACAATTTCTACCAGGGCTCGAAAATGGTTGCTAATCCATCATAGGAGATGTTTGTCAGATGCCTAGCATGTAGGCTTGAAAAGCTTAATTACATGCCATCCCTCCTGCATCCGAACAGCGCACGTGGGACAGAGTCACACAGCGGTTGCCAGTCATTCAGCCTAATGTTCTAATGCAGGGAGTCTAGTGGCGGATACATAAAGCCCATTACACTCATGTACAAAGTAAGATACTGAGCAGACACACATTTTTGAACAAAAACTGTCACAGAAGCTTTCAAATAGAGTATTTCTGTTTTTTCTTCCTGATATACAATTCAAAAAAATAATCTCAAAAGTTGGAAAATTGCTCAGTTTAGCTCTGCAGATTGTAAAGGTTGGATCCAAACCACTTAGCTCTTGTGTGACATGTTCTCCCTTTGCACATTTACTGTCTGAAACCTTTATATAAATTTATGTACAAATAATTCTGTACAAATCAAAGAAATCGAAAATAAAAATCCACATCAAATGAATGAATATTATGATAGAAGAGAATAAGAAGGAGGACGGTAACTATGGATGATTTTTTGTCAAAATATTGTGAATAGATTACTTCATGAAAATGACAGCTGTGGAGGACAGATAAAAAAAAATGTTTATTGAGGCCTGATTCCCTTTTTCATCCATCCATCCATCCGTCATCTGCCGCTCATCCTGCACTCAGGGATGCGGGGGATGCTTTAGCCTATCCAAGCTGTCATTGGGCAAGAGGCAGGGTACATCCTGGACTGGTCGCTAGTCAATCGCAGGGCCGCATAAACAGACAAACAAGCATTCACTCACTCACTCATTCGGGGCAATTTCGCCAATTTGTTTCCAATCAACCACCTGCATGTTTTTGGACTGTGGGAGGAAACCAGTGAACCCAGAGGAAACCCACATAGACAAGGGAGAACATGTAAACTCCATACAGAAAGGCCCCCTTCGAATCGAGCCTGTGTCCTTTGTGGTGTGAGGTTGTGCCACCCCTGTTCAGAAATGGTTTTCAAAATTTTAAATTAAAGGATGGATATAGCAGTGACAAAAGTTATTTTAAGGCAGTAAGGCTTAGACTGTGACTTGGCAGGAGGCAAACATGAGAGGGTCAAGTGTTTGCATGTGAATACAAAAATAGCATAGCTTGTCAGAGTGAGGGGAGGGTTTGACACTAAATATCAAAACAACCTTTTGAGCAGCTGGTGAGTGCACAGTGGACATAACTCAAAGAGTGAAACCACAACAGAAACTGAAGACAAGCCTTTTTCAACACTTTCCTGGCAAATCGTCACGTGCTTCTCTATTTTTCCTCTGCTCGAGGCACAGCATTCAACATGTCTGGAGGCAGCTTTGTCTTCACACCAATGGCCTTGCGATCACTTGAACATGATTGGGACATGTTGGAGAGACACAAGCACAAGCAGCAGTTAGCCTCCTATCACCTCAGTAACTACATGATGAAGAGGGAGGTTACTTACAGGGCACCGCTGAGATTCAGTACTACTCTGTCACCAATTTTATGCCAGGATGTTGTTATTCAAAATGCTGTGTATACAGGAAACCTGGAGGAGATGCAGCGCCTCTTTCCTAGAGGATCAAGAGCAAACCTCATCATTGAACCACAGGGAGGTGAAATGCGCTGGGTTGCCCGAGGGGAAGGTAAGAGACTACATCTGTCTCATTTGAAATCAATTTCAGAATCTCTTGGATTATGCAGATAATAGGAAACAGCCTCATTGTAACTGTTTTTCATTTCTGTTATAATGGTGTTGAATATGCATGGCCAAAGCCTATGAGTTCAAAGTCAGAGAAGTTAAATCACTGATTTAAAATGATCATAACATACAACTGTGCTCACCACGAGGCAGATACTTATACACAGGAATTCAGTATTTATGGAAACAACACCAGGCCGTATTTTTAGAAACACTCGTGTCCAACACATAATCAGACATCTGTTTACTTAGTGCATCTGGTTATAAATCCACTGAGATTCACTGAAGGAAAATTTACCATCACTCTAATTTTAGTTTTCCAGTCATGAAAACTATGCAGAGCCACCAATTCTAGTGTGGAATGATACAAATTGAAAAAATTAAAAAAAACCTAATTTGAACATGTATTTTCTTGAAAAATATATTTTAACAATGACTTGAAAGCATATCACGAGAAATTATCTCAATACGGTTTAGAAGTAAGGTGGAATACACTGACATTATATGAAATAGACATTGAAATGTTACATCCTTCAAAAAGTATGGATGCAGGTTTTAAAAACCCCTCCTTTTGCATTTAAGTAAAGATCATTTACCTTAGAAGATTTTTTTTTACATGGCAGTCCATCTGACCCCTGTTTCCCACTCCTTCGCCCCAAACACATGATGCACATAAGGAAATGATATCAATGTATATTTAGTATTTGTCAAAAGAGTATATTACAACCACAGTAACTCAGTTCAAGATATTAGGTTTATTGATCACACCACATGCATTGGATTAACCTAAATAGTGGTAATGCCCAATCGGTAAGTCATTGGCTTTTATCCACAAAAGCAAGGTTCATTAGGTCAGCCAAAATATCACATAACACCATCTAATCCTGAAATAGCCCCGTCTGCACAAACAGACCACATAAGTGCTGATTTCCATCGGGAGAACCCACGCTACGGTATAACTTTAGAAAAAGCTTTAGTATGGCGTATGTAGCACCGAAGTTGAAGTGGCGCAGACCAAAGACCTACCGTAATGATGTGATCACTACGACCAACGCCACAGGCCCTGTCCTGCAATTCTGGAACTCTCTGCTTGCTGGTGATGGGCTGACTCTTGTCAGCATTCTGGGCGACAACAACTATATGTACCTTATTGATGCCATCTTTGACACCAGCAACTTAGAAGAGTGGAAGAACTTCAGATTTAACTACAGAAGTCTAAGTAGGTCTCCTGATTTTAAGAAAGCTTTTCTAAAGCGTTTTTATAACGATCTCATGGTTTCTCTGGTCTTGTTGAGAATTTACAGAAATCGTATGTTAAGTAAGACTGAAATGTGTTATGATATGCAACCATATCAATGTGAATGGAGGAAGTTCCTGGACGATCAATATTATCAAATCCAATGCATCCACTACCCTCTTACCTTTGTATAACTGTACAAGTAGCTGTTCACTAATTTTATTCGATTTTTGTTAGCTCTTTCGCCTGACAACAACCTCTCGGATAAAACTCTGACCCTAAACATACGAGCTCAGAAAACAAGGTACATGAACAGGAGATCAGACATGTGAGTGTGAATGATAAACAGCATATCTAGGTTAGCCCAGCCTTTTTGCAGTATTTATAGATTGTGCTCCACCTCTTACCCAATGCCATCTGAGACAGGTGATAGGTTCCCACTGCTCCATTGAGCATACCTTTCATGAATTGAACTCAATGTTGACTCTGTGTCAACTATTCTTTCTGTTGGCAGGACTTTGGTCACTGACCTACGAACAAGAGTTGACAACCCCACTTCATATCACAGCTGGACGAGGCTTCACAGATTGCCTGAAGTTCCTGCTGCAATGCGGGGCTGATGTTAATCTGGCACCCGGGGGCATCACAGCTTTGCACGAGTCTTGTGAAAACTGTGAGCCAGAGTGCACCAAACTGTTACTGACCCACGGTGCCAATGCCAGTGCCGTCTCGGAAGATGGATTAATGCCTTTGCACATGTGTACCAGCCCTGATTCCCTTCAGTGAGTAAATTGGAGTAAAGTTGCAACATATTTGTTTGGGTCTGTCTCACAACAAAGATCAATAATTCCATCTGCAGATGTGCCAAGTATCTCCTTCAGTATGGTGCAGCAATCAGTGGGCAAACTACAGATGAGAACGACACTCCTTTACATGTAGCAGCCATGAATGGCCTGCTGGAGCACACCAAGCTTTACCTGAGCTATGGAGCGGATGTAGACAAACAGAACAGTGAGGGTCTCACACCCCTGAATGCTGCTTGCTCCCAACCCCAGGATGTGCAAAACCTCAAACAATACTATGAAGTTTGCCTGATGCTTCTGGAGGCAGGAGCCAACATCCACACTGCGGACCAGGACAGACGCACTCCTTTGCACAAGGCCTGTAAGAATGTCAATCCAGACTTAGTAGATCTGCTACTAGTCAACGGAGCCAACGTTAACAACATGGACTATGGGGGTGAAGCTCCAATGCATAACATTCTGAAGGTGGTGTGCTTCAAGATTTCCCATCATCCCGAGAGGGTTGTCCGTGCTCTTCTCAACCATGGATCCATTCGGGTGTGGCCTGGAGCTTTGCCAAAGGTAACAGGGCTATCTTGCACTGAAAATGTTATCATAAAGTTTAATCCACTTTTTAAGCTCAAGACTGCATTTCTGGGTCGGTTTTAGTGGCATCAGAGTGACTGAATATTCATCAAGATAGATCTATTTTGCATAATTAGCAGTTACTGCACGTGTAACACCTTGAGTTGGAGACTTGAAATACAAAATTGTTCCTGGCAATAATGCAGACTTCATTTCATAGTGAAATCCTTGCCATTTTCATGACACAACATGAAGTGTTGCTCTCGCTGTTGGAAACAGACTACAACTATCTGTGAACCCACATGCACTTGACAAAATGCCTGGTTCCTAATTAGGCAA
The DNA here is from genome assembly GCA_901007705.1 of Fistularia tabacaria. Lineage (NCBI taxonomy): Eukaryota > Metazoa > Chordata > Actinopteri > Syngnathiformes > Fistulariidae > Fistularia > Fistularia tabacaria. The sequence goes on along the minus strand of CAAKHD010013673.1, from coordinate 260,018 downwards.
GAGTTAATAGGAGATTAATTAGCACTAATTGCATAATTTCCAGTTAACCCCCTGGAGGGAATACCAATCTGTTCATTTCACAAGTGTTTAATTACTTTATTTCTTGAATTCCAGAAAGTCACAAGCTTGTGAACTTAAATGACGATTACATGAGTCCTATTGCTTTCCTCTGAGTTCAGATGTTTGTTTTAGGTTCTGAGGCACTGCTCTGAATCGCCACGCACCATTGAAGTTCTTCTGAATGCCTACAGTCACCTCAAAGTCAATGACACCTGGGTTGAGTCTGTTCCCTCCGAGTCTCTTAAGGCAAGATTCTTTGATACTTTAATAGTGTGTTTTTCAACTCAATGTAAATTATGGCATCCAGTAATCAGAAGAATTAACGCTGTTGAACTTCACATTCATGAAAGGGAAGCTTTGAAATTTGGATTAATTTATGGATTGACTAAAAACGGGCAATACAGGATGCCCACTACCTTAATAATATGAAGGTGTAACATCTGAGTCACGAAAAAGGCAGATGATTTGTGTAAGAAATTAGACATGACACTCATTTTTCATAATGCCAGATAATTTATGGAAATTACCCAAAAATTAACATGTTTTTTTTTTACCAGGAAAACAGGGACTTCTACGAGTCTGTCTTCTCCTTGGCAATGACCCCTCGCTCTCTGCAACACTTGGCACGCTGCAGACTTAGGAGTTACCTGGAGGGTCGGCTACTAAAGGTGGTCCCTGAACTCAGCGTGCCCACCTTTATCAAAAACTACCTGCTCCTGGAATATAGGGGTTATGTCCACTGAGGTGACTTTGCTCAAGAATGTTTTAGTGCTTCGTCTACGTGATGAGATACTGAAATCAACCTCCACCCGGAGAGATCGAGCCCTCAGCACGGTAGATGTTCAATCTGACACCACAAGAGGGAGCTACAGGCTACAGGTGATAAAGTACACAGCAGAGGCGAAATTGAGTTTTTGTTTAAATTTGGGCATTTTTGTTAAAACGTGTTTATTTTGTCAACAAGAGTGATAATGTGCAACTATATTTTGCTTATCTACTCAGACTTCTCATAGTTCGATGAGGGGTGATTAATGGTGATAAAACGATGGTGATTGCATTGTATATTTGATGAAGTCACTATTACACACATTTTGTATTCACACTAACGTCTAAACAATAAAACGTGATATTTTTAAAGACTATGTTGCTCTTTGTTTTCCATTTGTCTCTCAAGTTGTTTTCTGGCACACTAAAAGGTTTTTTTTGTTTTTTTTGTTTTGTTTTTTGTGAAAAAAGAAACGGCATTCATGTGATATAACTTAATGGTATCTAAAAATAAGCATCACAAAATTTGCGTTTAAAGTGACTGAATTGAAGTTAAAAAAGTAGTCAATGCATATACTTTCATCTCCTAATTTACTTTTTTTGATTTATTTGTCATGTTGAAAATAGAGGAACAAGACCGCCCGTAACACACACACACACACACATACACTCATACACGCACGCGCGCGCACACACACACAGCATGATACATTTTATATGTTGTATACATTTATTTATTTTTTTGGAAAATGAAATGAATAAATAAACCAATACAATTTTGGATATTAATGACCTGCGACCTCAAAATTGCAAATGTCAAACAAATATTGAATATTCAATCGATTTTTTATGTCGCAGGAATTTGTTTTTTTCGAGGAAAGAAAAATTGCTCCCAGTTGTTATGAGTTCCGCTTGTTTAAACTTGTCTAAATGTCTAAAAAGAAATAAATAAATAATTAAAACACGCGGGGCAAGAGCAGCCCACCGTAACCCACCGGGACACAGAGAGACGCTCAACAAATGGTTTGAATTGATCCAAGCGAGGTGCCGCTGAAGTCACTTGCAATTATAAGAATTAGCCTGTTCTGGCCCTTCAGTACTAATCAGAGTCGGTGGTGATATGTTTATGTCCTCATGCAATCAGACGAGCGGCTGGAGAGCCCGGGGCCCCCGGACTCAATAGGGCTAATCATCATCAGCCCCCATTGCAATTTATATGAAACGATATGCGATTAAACCCACACTTAAAGAAAGGAGACGCGTGATTTTCTTTTCTTTATCTCTTTGTCCACGTGATTGTTTTTTTGATAAGGATTGAATCGCTTGGTGTGTGTGTTTAATTTATAGCTCCGAATTCTGAAAAAAAATAATGGTAAAAGATATATATATATATATATATATATATATATATACATATATGTATATACATTATATATATATAATGGTTAATTACACAGTTATGACGTCTCAAGTTTTTAATTTGCGGTATTCTAAATGAATCCCAACACTTTTTATTCTCAAAGTGAGAATGCGCTCGAATCTGACTTTGGTCGTCGCAGCTGAACTCGCATATACGCCTTTTATCTGAATCTAATTTCGCGCAGAGTATCTCTCTCCGGGAAACAATTGTTGCAGCACTTCTTTTCTAACGGCCAAACACAGTTTTTTAGCCTTGGCGAATTGGGCAGCGAGAGAGGTGAATGGGGGTGGAGGTTGGAGGGTGGGTGGATGGGAGACATCTGCCTCTCCTCCCAACTTACTCAGATGCCCATTGGCCCCAATATTTTAACAAAGGCCACCGTTGTTTTTACGCCGTTCAATAAATCCGGAGTAATTACTTATCATCAATCAAAATTAATAATAGTTGATTGGGTTGGCGTGGCCGACGATTATAGAAGGGGAAGAACCCGGGCCGTCTCTCTCGCACCGTTCACGCAGTCACTGGTGAACCTGGGCAGGAGAGGGGGTGGGTGGGGGTGGTGTTCGGGTGGGGCGGGGGGACCCGGCTATTCGGTCTCCACTGGGAAACTACCGCCTCGCCAGGCGGGCAAAAAGCCAGAGGCTGGATAAGGGAATGAAGCGGAATTTGGGGGAGATGGATGGGCCCCCGGGGGGGCACCCCCCTTC